>QFDD01001474.1:0-24674 GCA_006871305.1 Vachellia collinsii
GGGGGGGGGGGGGGGGGGGGGGAAATGTGTGTGTGTGAGATGAATGTGCGCAGGGCGTGGGGGTTATAAATACCCCCACCCAGCCCTTCTTCTCTCCATTTTGCAGCGAAGAGAGGAGGGAGCAGTATGTTTCAACCATTGAGCTCTATTCGGATAATTTAGGTGATAAAAATCTATTCTTTCTAATAATTTCTTATAAAATTTGATATATATATATATATATCTATTTATCTTTCTAATGGTATTAATTTTATTATGTTCAGAAGAAATTTTTAAAGTTAGTATTCTGAGAAGTATTGAATTTTGATAATATCATACCATATTAATGTGAAGGGATTTTAACAAATAATTTTAAATGGCTTGGATTTTTTATTTGGTCATTTTCTTATTTTATAATGATTTGTTATATAAATAGATTTAACAATTGCTATTTTTTATTTGTGATATGCATTGGCCAAGTGTAGCTTGATTTAGAAAATGTTAGCAAAGTATGTTCATGCTTGGCTAAGTTAGTAATAAGTATGGATATTAACGTATGCGTTAATAATATTTGCTATTAAGATTTTCATGAAATTTGATTCTTCCAATAACAACATCCAAGAAGATTGTAGATAGAGGTGGGTGGCTTCCATATTACTAAAGAAAAGTTGCACATATTTATCATGATGTTTAATGCTAATTTGTGGAAGAATGCATGTTAAACCTCAACTCTATGATGCATGATATAAGTGCTCTTTATATATGCCAAGTATGCTAGTTTATTATGTGTAGATGTTATATGGCAAGAATTAGAAAGAAAAAGCATTCTAAAATGGAAAAGGGGGGGTCCAACATCCTTAATATGGTTTAAGTTGAGGTAGTAATGAAACAGGGCAAATGATGTCCAGATGATTTGAAATTTATTAGAAAATACTACACAATCCAAGATTTAAAATGATCCAAAGTTTGTTGAATTTGAATATGTATGCAAAAAGATATGAATGTCCAAAGATAAGGAAAAATTCTAAAAAAATGATCAAATGAATAGTGAATGTTCATACATTTTTCTGTACTAAATGAACAATAAAATGGCTAAATGAGTTTCTTTTTTTTCCTATAGGAAATTGAATGAGCTTTAATTAAAAATTTGAACTACTTGATTTCAATTTTTCTAGCATTGGTTATAAATTTTCAAAGTGGGCAAAAATTTCAAAATTTATTAAGTAAACAATAACTCGAGTAAAGTTCCAAAATTTCAATTAGCTGGTTAATACTAAGCTATGAAAGGCCTTAAAATGATTCATAATTAGTCTCTAATATATAATGAAGGTAAATAGGGAGGTGTTGCATTCTTCTTGCTTGAGTCTCAACGGTCATTTGATGATTATTACTATAAATAGAAGCTGCATTCAAGTCTTCAACAACGAGAAGGTTGAAACAAAATCAAGCATTCAATTCTGATAATTGTTGAGATGATCTTTTGAACACATTTATTATTGTTCTTCAGTGATCATTTATCTACCCTTCAAGAGAGTTAACCATTGTCTTAATTTATTGTAAGTAATTCAAGGTAATGGGACCTTGAGAAAGATATTGACCGCAAAGTGTAAGGGGTAAGGGGAAATCACTTGAGTGACTGTCGATAAAGTTATACTGAGGCACTAAGAACCCTTTTAATCATGAATTGTTAATGAAACTCTCGGAAGGCCTCTAAGAATTGGGAAGGTCAAGGTGTTTTAGCCTAAATCAATATAAATCCTTTGTTCTCATCTTCAGTGATATCCTCTAACTCCTTCACGCTTTAAATTATCTTAAATCTTTAAAGACTATGTAATTTTTATTTACACCTAATTCACCCCGACTTGGGTGAAAAGCCTACACTAACATTAAGAAAATTAATTTAGTTATTTGTAATAAATGTTTTAGTTTCCTTAACATATAATTTTTAATCATTTGCATTATATACTACCCTCATTAATAATGAAAAGTCCTTTTAGTTTGTGCAAATTGCAATCAATAATATTGTCTTGGAAAAGAATTAATAAAATTAATATGTGAAACAAAGTGGACTACTAAAGTCTTCTTATATTTAAGGTAAAAACAAATCCCTTAATTACCTCTTACATATAGAACCGGAGGAAGTATTTTACTCGAACAAGTAGCATTGAAGTAGATTGACCCTTGGTTAAGGTATGAGGCAAAATATAGTGGATTTGAAAGCCATGGTTGGCGGGATGTCTTGAAACTTTTTGTCAACATTTCCATGCCATAACTCACTCCCACTACCAAAAGTGTATCATCATCTAAAAGTTCAATCTCAATCACTACACCCACACACACACCATTTAATGATTCTACAATCCGCAGCTATGAATTTAGATAACGTACTTTGATTTTCGAATGGAGACGACTGCTTTTGGGAGTCAACTATAATTATATATCACATCAACAGAGCAATTATATGCTATGGAATATATATATATATAATTGTGACATGACTCAAATAATTTGAACAATTCGAAAATCGGATCCCAACCTTTGTGGATTTAAATATACATTTGGAGGAAGTGACATTAAAAGCAATAATTAGACATTGAGATGTTTAGTTTGTTTGCGATTAGCTTTTGGAAAGCGATTGCATGCAATCCGAAGTAAGTATGTGAATGAGTTTTATCTTGACTTGTATGAAAGTGATTCTGAAGATGGTTAACAAACAAGCTTAATAAGCACGTTATCTACTTTCTTCATTAACTATTCAAGCAGTAACCTTTGTAAATGTAAATGACTTGGATTGCTATGCTTCGATTTTATAAATAGTGAATTTTTATACGGACTAAAAAATGAATTAGGGTTAGAGAGGATGTCAAATTAGGCCTTTCATTGGCAGGCTATATAACCTTAATGATACTTAATTTTAATTGCTGACTGCACCGGAAATTCTCAAAATAGTGTTGATCCTAATACATTTTACCGTTTCTGCAAAACCAAATTCGAGATTTTAATAATTAAATGGACCACTAATCTACAACTCAATTTTAGAAAATAAAATATAGAATGAATATGTGTGCTCATCGTTTAGAAATTCCGAATCTGTGACATCATGGGACCCCAATTGCATGTGTAGTGTTCATTGATTAATATAATGTAGTTTCTTTTTTCTTTTTAAACCGTCATTTAGAAGATTATTTCTTGTGTATCAAAAAAGAAGAAGAAGATTATTTCTTGGGAAACTTCATAAAGTTTTACCATCATGAAGTGATGACTTTAATAAGGGAACCTTATGGTTATGAGAGGTTGTGATTTTAACCCTGAACGTGCTTAAAATGATTGATATGCCGATCAGTGCTCAAACGAAAGTATTTTAGAATGACGTTACGTATATTTTGGAATTTCTCATTGAAAGTTTAGTGTCTCAAAATGAGCTCAAAACAAAGATCCGCCAATCAAGTGCTCAAACGAAAAATTGGTCATTGTGAAGTGTGACTTTAAGGATATTATATTTTGAAGTGAAGTCGAAAGACACATTTATTCCAAAATAATCACACCATCAACTTCTTCAAATCACAGCTTTAAGAAAGTTTTGCACACGATATAATAAAGCACTTACATATAGGATTACCAAATTAGGGTATTGTTGTTAAAAACTCACAAATGCAAGGCCTTGTCGGGATCGTAGTGGTCAAATTAAGAAGCTATAGAAGAATAATAACACATATACTGTTACATTCTGATCGACGTCCCTTATAGGATATGAGAAATCTACGACTGGCATTACTATTTACACGTATAAACCTGTGAAATCAATGGAGGTTTGAGGCATGAGACATGGCAATGCCACCCTTGTTCGTGGTGGTTGCCGGTGCCGGCGGACATATCGATCATACATTTTCTTAAGCCAAGGGTGGTACTCAGGCAACATAAGCAGGACATAAAAAGCAAACCTAAGATTCCAAAGGGACGAAGGGAGAAGCAATGAGACCAAAGAAGCCACAGAGAAGGAGCCAAGTAAGGACTTGGCGAAGATCAGTTGAGAAGCATAAGTGTCAGGAAGGTAACGCCTAGCTATAGAGGACAAGTAATAACCCAAAACGCCAATGACAGAAGCTGAGGCGGTGACCGGTCGGGCAAGGAAAGGAGGAGGTTGGCTTCCAAGGGTTTGGAGTTGAAGAAAGGCGAGAAGAGTTGGGATGATGAAAGAAATCAAGGAATGGCGAGAAGTGAAGTCATGAGCCACATTGAATATCATTAAGATTGGGATTGTTATGTGAAGTTGATTGGCTTCAACATTGAACGAGGCTCTAGCTCGCCATTGTAGGGTTATTGGGCTTGCAGGAACCCTATCGGCCATGGCTTTCAAATATTCAAGTTAAGTTACGATTTATGAACCTCGATCGTTATTTATAGAGATAGAGGACAATTCGACATTTGCATGGACTCCACTTTCAGAATGAAGTATGAGTTCAAGATTCCCATTGCACAAGTTTCCACGACTTTTCGGCTAAAACACTTGGAACTTATGGAGAAAAAAGAGATGATGAAGAACATTATTTTCTAAGTTGGTCCTTGTACTCACAAAAAGGTATGCTTTTTCGTAGACTATGTACATACCACTTCTGGGGCCAATTATAAAGCATCTCCAACTTTCTCATCACCATAACCAACAATAGGGGTTACGTCATTAACTTTTTCTGAAATATTTTTTTCCTTAAATTTACCTATATTAAGGGTTTGTTTAGATTAGTATTAGCAAAAGTGACTTAAATTCCATGATCTTTTTTTTAAATTAAAGTTAGGGTAAAATTCAATTGATGTGATGTGATTTATGTTAATATGAGCTTTTATTAAAAAGCTTCTATAGATGATATATTGAAAAGTCATTTAATAAAGTTTAAATATAGGGGAAAAAAGTTAAAAGCCAAAAGCCAAAAACCAAAAAAGGTTATTTCAATTTTGCGGTGGTTTTTTGAAAAAAAAGTTAGTTACCACTAAACCATATCAAACTTCATCTTCCTTAAGTTTGAAGTGCTTTCCATGCCTAAAAGTCAGTTTGGGATGGCTCCCTAAATACCATGAGTTACATTTAAAATGTCATGGAAGTTGAAATTAATAAGGTATTAAATAGGGGTAATCTTAAAATAATGTAATTAAAAATATCATACTTAGTGACATATAATAAGAACAATATATTGGTTCTGAAAAGTGCCTTACTTTAAGCATTGGAGTGGTACTTAAATCAGTGTCATTAACATTTGTGTTTTTTTATCTTCTAGGTATCAGCGTATAAGTTTATGATTATAATGCTGAACTAAGAACTATGTAAGATCGGTGAAATATGAATTCAGTTTTTAAATGTTATTCGATAAAATCATATCATACTAGACAAACTTTTTTTTTAAAAAAAAATAATAATTCATGACTTTATGTTTCGGGGCTACCGATGTATTATTGTTTTTGCATGTTATATTCCTTTTAGAGACTATGACAGCAAACATGGCTCACTTTGTGCCAAAAGAAGATGATGATTTCCAAAAAGCGTGAGATCCATGAAATTTACTGGAATCTAGCTGAAGTCATTGTGAATCGTACAATAATACTCAATTTTAAATTCTTTACCTAGCTCGAGTTAGCTTATATATATATATGGTCAATAAGTTATATTATATACATGTGTGTGTGTGTGTAGCTGCCATATATATCCGAAGTTTTAAACTGTCCTTTTGCACTCATGGGTCATGCCACTAAATTATGTTGGACTACTAACAATGGATTAATATATAATAATTATCACGTTAAGTATTATAATTAGCCATTTTGAAAACACTTTTCCATATCTTGTGCAAAGTTTAAAAAGTAACATAAGTTTCATTTTAATTAAATGACACATAAAACTTAATTAGATAAAAATGATGATTTTATAACAGTTACCAATAAGGTAAGTCAAACTGTAAATGTAGTAATTACAAACTAACCCACAAACTTCTATAAGGAGTAAAAAAAAATTATATTAAAAAAACTTAACACTTTTTTTCTCTTAACCACACACACACACATATCGTTACAACACATGTAATATGGACTATGAGTAAATTGTTTTGATTGGATCTTAAGATGGAAGTAACATAAAATGATAAATTAAATAAATCCTAACCACTTCCAAAGATTAGCAACAGAAATTCCAATATATATGGGAATACCATATTCACACACATATATATATATATATATATATTAACATTAATATATTTATATAAATATAATACGACGTAAGTGATATGGACAGAATGAAATACTACGAAATGATGATAAGTGCGAATCCGATATCTGGTTCAATAATGCTGCAGTCTTTTTTTCCACCTACTTTTTACTTCTCAAGATTGTTCAAGGCTACGTATCTACGTCTTCTAGTTTCTCTATAGGTTCATAGAGTTAGGAATCTAAGATTAAATAATCATTAGTGAGAAGTAGGCTATGTCCATTAGTGCTAATAAAATTATTAGTCCATTATACAGCTTTTGAAGTTGTTTATTGAAAAGAAGAGGTTATTGCATATATTCTTCTCTCAAATGCGCTCTCTCTTTGGAGTTATTACTTTATACATGTCTGCAATTGATTGCTTGTCGATTTCTTGTGAATTGTAATTAATTAAGAACTAGTGCCAGGAATTTCCAAAGACTGCGCATTAAGCTCCAAATTTTCGTGGTCAGAGATGATGAGCCTCTAAGTCTATAACACACCTGTAGAATAAAAAACTAGAGACAGTTAGAATCGAATTTGAAGCCAAATCAATAGAGCTGAATCACTGGACACTCCCCCCCCCTTTCAATAGTATATAATTGAAAGGGTGCGCACCTTTCATTGATTTGATAAATTATAATCATTGGCAAAAAAAAAAAGATAAATTATAATCAATCAATAAACTATATTATCATATGCTGTTCTTACAACCAACTAAATTATCGTTTGTTGTTCTTACAACCTGTTTGGTTGAAAATAGCCTTTTTTTTCTTACTTCTTTTTCCATCGATTATCAAATCACAAAACTATACGTTGTTGAAATGTAAAAACTCTTCTTACATTAAGAAAAATTCCTAATTAAAGCTATTTATAGAGCTGTAAAAATATTAAAATAATAATAATATGAACCCTAATAATGTAATCATGAAAAAAAGATAATAGATATAATGACAATAACAAAGATAATCCTACAACAGCAAAAGATAAGTTAGATATTCTATTTTATTGAGATAATACTAAAAAGAAATATTAAAAGATAAATGAGAAAATAAATTATCTAGAAAAGTAGAAAACCATGTAGATACTGTTCCTCATGCACGCATGCATATTTTAATTATCATGAAAACTTCTGTTTCATTTATATCATATTACACTCTTGCATTCTAAATATACGCCCGTCATGTTTAGTATGTAGATAAGATGGCCTATCTCTCTTTAGAGCAGACCAAATGTTTCAAACAAATTAAAATCAGATCCACTGAGACAAAAACAAATACCTTGAAATTATATGTTTTATCTTGTTACTAGCTTATTTAAAATTAACTTTTGAAAAGTGATTGTACATAATCTGAAGTAAGTATGTGAGAAGAGTTTTGTCTCTGCTTACGTGAAAGCGATTCTGAAAGGGGTTGACAAACAAACCTTAAAACAAAGAAGATTCTGATTTCTACAAGTATCGTACCAAATTTTTCTCCAAAATAACATTTAGAAATTGTCTTTTCTTTTATGTTATCACGCAATAAGAGTTATCTATATTCAATAAAATTATAAATTTGTCATTGTCTTTTTTGTATATGATCCCACTAAATAATATCGTAATGATACTAATATCAGATGAGGGAGACAATTATTGTTACTTTTAAATTAATGGGGAAAATTACAACTAGGGTTAAAAATATGAGAAAATTAAATAACCATAATTTATACATTCCTTGTTACACAAGGCGTTCAATGTTTCCCGCACTTTCTCTTACCATGATTGTGGCTGCACTAAGGGGGGGGGATGATATTGAATTAATTAATTAATACTAACTCCAGGCCAAAAAAGTAATACTAAATTATTAGAGCATGCGCAGTCGACCATTTCAGTGACACTTAACATCAAAACGATGAAATGCAATTACCTTTTCAATTATATACTATAAATAAAGCCAGAGAAAAACCGTCTTAGCCGGTGGAGCTAGCCAGTGTAAGCTTGCTTAAATCGAGGGTTGGGTTTAACATTTAGAGCCTCCAAAAAAAGTCTGGTTAAAAAATGTTAGTACTGTAGGGCCGCAACTGCCAATTTTTTAGCTGCTAATCTTAAAAATTTTGACTTATTTTTTCATGTTTTTCATATCTTATAACTTGCAATTTTTAAGTATATATTAATATGTTTTTTTTATTTGTTTAACTCCTACTTTTCAACCATATTTACAAGAAATGTAATATCTTATTGTTCAAAGGTCAAATTTAATACTAAAAATTATACAAATAGTGACACATCCTCATGATCAATCTCTAAGAAGCTTAATTGTCTCTAGGTATCCAATTAGCAAATTAACTCACAAATTTAAGAAGGAAATGGATTCTGTCAATTAACTTCATTATCTAAACTATTATTTATTTTTATTTTCTTATCAATAAAGTTGGAATATGGTTAGGTGAAAGTAAGGAAGTGGATCAATGACAAAAATGCTCCCTAAAAATTTTAAAAGCCTTTCCAAATTATATGAATTCATTTATATTTTCAACAGTAATTTTCTCACAATAATTCAACATACAAATCAAACAATGATTACTCAGCCACTTCCCTGGGGAGGCTTTTAAAACCTTAAACAAAGAAAAACATTTTGAAACCCCTTTTTATTTTAAATAAAAGTAGGAACCTTATTATTTTTATATATGGAAATTGGGTTCAAATTATTTGTAAAAATGAGCAACCCACATTCATAAACCAAAGAGTCCAATAATGTCACACGAGTTACCCATTAACCTAGATACCTAAGGAGGTTCTAAAAACAACGCATGGTACAACATATTGAAAGATCATATAATATCATAAACAGATCCAAATCAAAGCCATGCATATTCATGAGAGAGTCAATGGTGATGAGAATATGGAACATTCTCCAATATACATTGGCCTTTGCATGGAGAGTAAAATGATCGACCTCTCTCATTTCAGTTGGTCTTGTGCTTTGAGCCTCCATCTACATTAATTGGACCCATGCATATAAAAAAAAACAAATAAGGAGAGAAAAATATAACATGGTTGGTTATTACACATCAAACAACTCATTGAAAACAAAAATATATCATGAAGCGACGTACCTTTTAATGCATTTTCTCTTTAACCCATAAGAGAACTCTTTAGAAAGATAATATAAGATGAAGTTGAACATTGCCTCTCTCTACAATTCTCAGTTACCTCTTTTCTCTCCATTTTTGCGTCTCTTGCATCAACCTGTACTCTCCTTTTTATAGGTAACAAATCGGATCTACCCCACATTAATGCACATTTTTTTAATTTTAATTTTTTTTATTTTTAATGCTTCCCTTTAATGAAATTACCTAATCTAAAACAAATCAACATAAATAAGAATTTTTTTTTATAATTTTCGTTTTATATTTTTTTTCCTTATTAAACAAGAAAATATCATACCTCCTAAATCATAAATGAGAAATTTCTTTTTTTTTTGTTTTTTTTTTTATTATTATTATTATTATTATTATTATTATTATTATTATTATTTTTAATTCATTAATGGCACTCCTCAGTCTTGGAGGCAATAATCATAAATGTGATTTTTCAGGCTAAATCCCAATTGCAAGCCAATTCATATAGATGAAGTTTTCGTAAATTGTTCCAAGGAAAACTTCCCCAATCTCAATTGCAAGCCAATCAAAATTAATTACTTTTTCCAAATTGCAAGAAAGAATCATGAAAGATTTTTTTTAATATTTAGTATTATTTTCTCTAGGTCCCGGAAAAAATAGGATGTTAAAATGAGCATATGGTCAAATTCTGCGAGCTTATTCTCTTGGATGGGTCTCCTTGATGCACCAGGCAATATCATTCACAAAAAAAATTACTTCCCCTTTTTTTCCCAAAAAAATTACTTCCCCTTGGCTTCAAGTTTGTGTATTTGTAGATTTTAGTGAATAGCTTAATTCAACGGGGTCATTTACAACAAAATCAACGAGCCTTATCCCACTTGCATGGATATTTCAATGGGTAACATAACTTTATGTAAATATAAAATAATCATAAAATTAAACGTATGAATATCACCATTATATAAGTGAAGACAAAAAAAAAAATACTCAATACCCACAGCAAAATTTCTTTCTTTTTGTTTTTTTTTTTGAAAATCTGTTCCCAGGGACATCTTTTCTTGACCAACAACAAATGGGAAAAGCAGATGATGCGGGTGGTACCCAAATGGTAGAATGTCCTATTTATCTACACTTTCTAACCTTGATGCTAACTAGCGAATTTGAGGGGCTATAGTTAAAACTGGTGCTCTGCAAAGGGTTTTCACTCAAGTAGCATAACTGCTGCCAACACATTGATTCTTTCATCAGCAATCCCATCAAATCAATGACAAGATCCCAACATGCTTAGGGTGAACAGTAACGTTCGACCATGAACTGAGCCAGAAGATTGTGATGTGGAGTGGCACCTGCCTCGGGGAAACCTACTTTGAAACTAGAACGTTAGATTTCAGAAACTCGAGGCGGTTTTTGGTCAGAGTGATCTTTTCTTCAGCTTCTGCTGCCTTTTCTCTTACCCCGCGAACGACATCCTCTGGGGCCTTCTCTACAAACTGCAGAAAACAGAACAGCAAATAGTAATTAGTACTTTAAAGTATTCATTCCCCAAATAATTTCCATGGACTACGCAAGTATGGTGCCATACCAAATATAGAGACACTACAACAGTAAATCAGGATGCTAACAACTAATATCACTCTGGTTCTCATTATAATTCCATTTTCACTAGTTTTCATATACCAAAGATTGTTAGTTAGGTCCTTAAATATGCCATAAATTGATAAAAATTTTCCAAATTTACCGTTATTAAAATTCTCTCTCTACATCGACAATTTATTATCACATGTCTCTCCTCCTTCTCTTTTTCCAACCAGAATTAAACAAAGCTAAAATTGGAAAACAATCATTTCAAACCTCCAAGTGGACTAATATTTAGGATCAAAAACTTATTGTAAATGTGGACTTGTGATAAGGACCAGAGTCGTAATTTACTACAGGGTTCCTATTTCTTACAAGATTCTCAGACAAAAAGGAAAAGTTGGAAGGAATTTTAAAATATAGATAGAATATCCTTAAAATTTCAAAACATTATAGACCTATTTATATAACACATTCTAGCTTCTCATACAAACACACATCATTCTTAATAGGACGTATGTAAACACAAGTTTTCACTTGAAAGCGAGCTTTCTGTGTTCAAAACACCTTCAACATTTCTGAGCACTTTAAAAGTTAAACTTTTCATGCACCCAATTGTGGTAACTAGGAGCAGTTCAAGTCCTCTATGAAGTGTTTTGACGCCATCCCACCCACTATACTTATTTCCGAATAAAACATAGTCTACATTCCACCAAACCAAATTTATGGTTTAGAATGCGGAAGAAAAGCACTCTGTTTAGTTGGGGCAAAAAGCCCTATATGCTGAATGAAAATACACAAACAATGCACTTTTTGCCTAAGTACCTTGTTATACATATGCATAGGTTGGGACCAAGACTCAAAACTTAGAATAATCACACAACTATGTTCTTAATGCATGAAATTTCCCTTACTCTATTTAATGAATCATGATAAGTTATGGGGTTAAGATACAAATTTACCCTAGGAGTTTTTCGTCGAGAGCAATGTTGTCACAGAAGGTTTTTTAGAAGTAATGTTGCCCAAAAGTTTTAAAACGGAGTAATGTTGCCTTTTACCTTAAAAAATACAAATAGTCAATGTTAATTTTTAACGGTCAACATTAGCTTTTTAATAGGATGGAACAACATTGTTCCATTTTAAAACTTCATAGACAAAATTGCTCCTACAAACATTTCAGGGCAACATTGCTCTTTAGAGAAAACTTCCGAAGAAAATTTACACATTAACCTTAAGTTATGTACTGATCATATATTAATTATAACAAAAACTATCATATGCAGTTAACAATTGAAGCATGAATTGCATACGATGAGCCATGAATTTTTGCATGTCCTGAATTTTTTAGGCTTTATAAGATTAACTTGTATGCTTTAACAGAATAGGCATACAATGATCTATGCATATTGATATGGTAATACAGACCGGCCGTTGTTGGGCTGGTCTATGAGAGAGAAGACTACTTAGAAATATTCTTTATAGATATTATATTTTATGGTTAATTATAGCAGTTATGTTCTACGGTGGTGTTTACCAGTTTCTGTTTGAAAACTTGTATGAGGACCTCTAGGTATTTCAGTTATGTGTGCTTAAAGTATTATTCAGACAATTATCCTATTCTCACTCATTCTAGAATGCAGATAATGATTCTAGAATAATTCTTCTTATCTCCCTCCTCTTTTCTGATTCTTCCCCTTCAAAACCCTTCTTTCTTTTCCCTGCTCTATTCTATTTCTCTCTCAGGTTCTATCAGGTTAATAGTAAGGTAAGGCCATACGCAGAGTAATTCATACATTAGGAGAGCTGAGTTTGGCTATGAAGCCATCATACTCCTTCTGCATCTTGGAAAGACGCTTGGAAAGACGTTGAACTTCTGCTGATATATCGACCATGTCAGCTAGAGGAAGATATGCCTCTAGTCCCTCACCAGCCACTAGGTGAACCGATTGATCGGCATCCCCTGAATTATATTTTATTACATCCACCAAAGAGACAATTCAGCAACCAGCATTAATAGCAACTTACTAAAATGACTGAAAGAGGTAAGACATCTCCAGCCTAAGAGAGAAAATATAAAGAAGAAATATTACCTGGAGGAAAATTGGTAAAATGAAGACTTTGTATATCAAGACGAGAGAGAAGTGCTAACATGTCTCTTTCTTTCTGCGTGAGGCACAACAGATGACATGTTACTTGGCATATAAGAACACAAAAGTCCAGATCAAGTCACATGCAGTCAGACCAAAGGAAAAAAGACAGCCTAGCCATGAGGGTTTTTATATGTAGAATGAAAGAGATAGAAGGAAACGGAAGGAAAAAAAAGTAATTCATATATAAAAATTAGTTTCATTTTCCCAAAATCGAACCACACTTACAGATATATATTGGATAACTTCATCACTTGCAACTACGGATGCTGATATACGTTTTGCAGGCTCAACAGAATATTCTGCCCGAGCATTTCTGATAGCTCTAACCTAAACATAATCCAAAATAATATTTGAAAACTAGAAAGGTTCCATATATGAGAAAGATGGTTAGCAAACAAAGTAGTCTTAAAATTATTATAGAAGAGGACAAAAAAGATACCCACCAAAGCTTGCAAATTTTCGAACTTTTTTATTGAGCTAGTGTTGCTTGGAAGTTGCGTCTCTGGCCAAGGCGACACAATAATAGCTTCCTTACGATTAGGAAGTGCCTGTTGATAAATCAAGGAAATCACAAAGTTTAAGAAGCCCATAATGTAAAGACTGAACGTGAAAAATTTGTAGCCATAGGATATAAATAAATAATTAATTTTAAAGTAAATTACAAAGGTTCTGTAAATTTTTTCCATAAATAGAGGCATTCCTTAAAACAGAATTAGACTTTAGTCCTTAAAACAGAATTAGACTTTAGTCCTTAAAACAGAATTAGACTTTAGTCCTTTCTGTTTTTTTACTAACAATACATTCCATTAACTTAAATACAGATTTTAAAGGGGAAACTGAATAGAGGATTTTAGTCAAGAAAAAAAGGAGTTCAGTGTAAGATCAATTTCAAAGAAAGCTTGTGTACATTTTGAAGACCATTTAAAATAGATATTGATGTAATTTCATCAAAAACCAAAGGAGGTTCACGTAACTTGCACTAAAGTCGTATTTATGACTACTACTTGAAAAGACAAACATTTCAAAAGTAAGATTTATACAAATAATTATTGGCAGTTTTGTATAAATCCCAATATACTGAAAACTTGCTGCAAACAGGTATTCCAGAGAAGAATCCACAGCATCACATTTACCTGCCATAGCTCCTCAGTTACAAATGGCATGAAAGGATGCAGCATTTTGAGAATATTCTCAAAAGTGTAAAGCAGAACAGCCCGTGCTGTTGAAGCGGCTGTGTTATCTCCTGACCGGTAAAGGCGAGCTTTGCTAGCTTCGATGTACCTTAACACAGCATTGAAGGGAAAGATTAGATAGCATTATTCAAAATCAATGCAAGAAAGAAAGAGAAGACAAAAATTAAAATATACAAACATCGTTTACATAAAATTATTTAAGGTTGAATTAAGATGTACATAAATAATAAGTTGAAGCAAAAAACATACCAATCAGCAAAATCACTCCAAAAGAAATCATAAATCTCTCTTCCCACTTCTCCAAAGTAAAATTTGTCATAACTTGCAGTTACAGAATCAATAAGCACATGAAGTTTTGACACCTGAAATTTTTTCAAAAGGTATCACAAAATTGTGCAAGATCTAGCAATGAGACAAAACCTAAAGATAACATTGCCTTACCACCCAACACTCTGGTAATGGTAGATTACATACTGAATCTTCTCTGTCGAACTGGAAAAAAAAAAATATATATATATATATAATTAAAATCTTAGAAAAGAGAATACTAAGCAACTTTTAAAGCTATAACTCTGAACTCTTATGAGGAAAATGTCGTATTAAATAAAAACACCAGGTAAATATGATCATGGCATACTAAAAGAAAGAAATTATTCCAAGAATGTTAATGAAGAATCAAACAGATGAATGTTATATTCCAAGAAATCGTTTTAAAGAATGTAACCTGATATAGATTCAAGACTGCAAGCCAAACTGCACTGAGCAACAAGTCCTTCTAATTTTTCTCCCCTCATATTTGGCTTTTTTGGGGTCAGATCACAAATAAGTTGGGGGACCATATAGTCATATTCCCAATAAAATAGTTTTTGCTAACAAACTCTCTCCTAACAACACCCAGAGAAGCTAAATATGAAGGATGCTGCCAATGAGGCACAAATAACTCAGAAGATGAGTTGTGTCAGTCTGATGCATGTTGAAGACTCGTATTAGACAAGACGTGATACTCCAAATTACATGTAGACAGTTCAGATGTTGTCATATCAAAGGATTTTAGATCTGTTTTGTCTAGTAGAAGAAGCTAAGTTAATACTGTCAATATTATTAGTTACTCTCCTATTATTTTAATAAAATAATTCCTAGGGTAGATTTCACAGATTTATTTTATCAGATATCTCTCAATATCTTGAAAAGTTAGACCCTATTTTGAACATCTTGTCATCTAATGAGAATTGGGGTTTTCATCTCTATATATGTATTCAACGCACTGCTTTATGAATGAGATAGCATCACAAAAGCCGGAAAAGCTCTCATTTCCACATATGATAGGTCTATATTTTTGCTAATGCTCAAAGTTCCTGGAATGCTACCATACTAAGATTGCTCACCACCTTATAAGCAAATATATTCTCCCAAGCAGGTGTTTCATGCTGATTAGGCAAACTTTGTAATATAAATTTGCCGGCATTCCACAATTTGTTTGTGAAGGCCTTGTTGGAGGTCAACCGTTCAGTTGACAAATTAAGGTCCTGAAAGAAAACAATCCTCCCATCATTCCAAAAAGTGTTTTTGATAAGATGATAAACATCCTCAAAAAATACATCAAAATCAAGAGTGCAATGATATAGAACAAAGCTAAACAAACCTGCCCAGCTGTTCCTAAAGCCAATGTGAATCGTAAAGCATCTGTCCCAAAATCTTTGATTGTGTCAAGAGGATCTATTACATTTCCCAATGTTTTAGACATTTTTCTCCCCTGAAAATTTGCAAGTATTACCTAATAAGTCTATACATAACCAGAATTCAGAAGCAAGTGTAAATCATGCTTAAAGCACAGTTCTTGCAGTATATCAGATCCATAACATCTAAAGTAATTATTATTAATATATGAATAAGACTTGAGAACTCTACTCTAATCATCTCTCAGTAAATAATTAGAAAAAAGATTTCATTTATTATCTATGTTCAGAAACCATTTCTATTTTTGCTGCAACATACTGCTATAAGCTGACCGCCACTATCGCCACTCAATGTGGACCAAAATGTCATTGAAACCCACCATAGGTTGAAATTGGACCTAAATAATGTTGAATTTAACTAGGTCTAAACAACTGCTTGGTTCGAACCTATATCTAAAGATTTTATTCGAGGTTGACAAGAAATCTTTCCATTCAGACTCAATAGAATTTTTAAAAGGAGATGGGCATAAGTCTGAGCTTATGTCCAGTAACTCTGTTTGCAAACCAAGCTTGAGTCAAAATTATGAAACTTCAGAATTATCGTGCTTGGCTATGAATTGTATGTGGACGTTTCTGATCCAAGCAATTTAGGAAGTCTGAAAGTAAGTTTTACTTGGGTCATAGGTCAAACTTGAATTTTTGCGTTCTATACATGATGAAGCCTAAAACAAGAAATTTAAAAGCGAATTAACCCAAATTTTCTCCCTGGAAAGCACACCTCAACTTCGACAATCAAGTTTAATGGGCCACCACTGACATCATCATTATACGCAACCACTGGTGATATTACCAACCATTGCCTATACTTTGCAATATATTGTTGTCTTTACAATATAAGTCAAATACAAGGAAAATTTTCTTTTCACCAAAAATAGGAAAATTCTCCAAAAAAATTATTTTTCTAATGGAACAGACAACTGAATTTTATAATGAAATTATAATTTTTAAAAATTTCAACAAAAAAAGAAAGAAAGAAAGAAAGATCGCAATTAGCAATCTAAAAATCTTGACAATGTCTTCCAGTAAGAATAAAATTCATGATCTATAGACCAGTAAAAAAAAATGCTCGCATATGGGAGCAAGAGCATGTTTGGCAACCCATATAGAATCAATTCTGGCTCCATGGTTTTTCCATTTGACAAAAATAACAAAATAATGTAAAATCAATTCTGAGCTCAAAACCATGGTTTTGTGAGTTACACGTATAAGTCACAAACATTCTCGAATTCTTTAAAATAGTTTTTAACCCTCAACCATGGTTTAGGAATAGAAACCATGATTCTCCAAAAAGCTATTCTTTCAAGCTTTTTCAAAATTATTCTCTAAAATCTATTCTCTAAAATAACTTTCACGCTTACCAAAATAGAAGCTATTCTCCAAATGCTAATCTAAACATATCCTCAAATTCATTAATAGGGTTAAAATGCAATTTTAACAACGAAGCTTTTCACCAGGAGGAACTAGTACAGTTAAGTTTTGAATGATGCAAAAATATAAGCAAACTATTAGAAGTGGTGGAATTTTAGCAATTCCGTTAAATAATTTCAAACGTCTATCTCTTCTTGGATGTGAAACCCAATTGTTCTCACTTCCTCTTTATAACAAATGTTTTGGTAATTGCACCACTTTTAAAAGGTTCTGTCTACTTTTGCAACCTTTAAAATTCAATTGTGCCAACTGCTCCTAGTGAAAAACTTCAATGCTAAAATGGCACCTTCGCCCTTTATTATTTTGTTAAATCAAAAGCTTAACAGGATATAGTTTAAGATACATATTCAGCATAAAATGCAAGAAAATTTAACAAAACAGCAGAGAGAAAACTTGTCAATTTGCCATTACCATGTTAAATACAAAATAAACCTATCACCTATATAAACAGTGTCACCTGTGAATCCCTGATAAGTCCATGCAAATAAACATAAGAAAACGGAACTGTTCCTGTGAACTCAATCCCCATCATTACCATCCTTGCCACCCAGAAGAACAGAATGTCATGCCTGACAAGATGTGGAAGAAAAATTGATATTCAAGGATTTCAACAAAAGAAGTTTAGCATAACTCACAAGAGTAAGTACTACCATATCAAATTTAAGCGTTCGTATTTTGACATTTTTGTTCTGTTTTCACTTAGTTTCTAAGATAAACTAGATTGCATGATGATGATAAACCTATTGACATCAGCAAAATTAATCGTGGGTACTATTTCACATCTAGAAACAAAACCATGAAAAGTTTATTCAATAAACAATACCCACTAAATCTCGTGGACTCTCATCCCATACAAAGCAGAGGAGATAACAGAAGAAGAATCATCTACAGTTATGCATATTACTAAAGTAAAGATAAAAGTTGAAAACAGAACAGAAAAAATTGTTGTCACCAAGGAGCAGAAACAAGCAAATCAGGCACATACCCTGTCTCAAGCATTGTAGTTGGATAGAATCGTTTAAAATCCTCAGCAGACAGATCCGGCCATCCAAGGGTGCTAAAAGGCCACAGTGCACTGACCAAATGTATGAGACATGATTAATACATATAATCAAAAGAAAATATCAGCATGTCATGAAGAAAGACCATTAATTTAACAGTGAAGAGAGGAAACAGTAGCAAAGCATGATTCCAAGGGAGATTTCATAAACTAGTGACTTGACAATTTTACTTGGTAACCAAAATCTCGTTAACATAAAAGTATTCTCACGTATCTATTTATCTGAATAATTGTACATTCAACTCCATGCAAATAGGAAAGCTGAAACAAAACTATAAATATGGAAGAGAATAACTAAATATGCTGATCTTCCCAAAGACACATCAACTTCATAAATTGTATATCTCATGCTTAACATTGGATTTATACAAATACATGTACATATATGTAATATGCAAATGGCAAATGACTAACCTCTTAGGAAAATGTTTCAGCAAAAATTACTATTTACTCATAAGACAGATTTTCCTTTAAGTACAAGATACTAGTGGTTAGTGGACATTTAAAAAGCATGAACACTGCCAATTACACAAGATATGACAAACTTTAAGCGTCCATGTACCATTTGAAATGTCACAAAATGTCTAACATGAATGCCAAAGACCCACCGAACATTGAAATTTTTAACTGCCTATGCATAATAATTACAATTAAAATGAAATATAAACGGGAATAAACAATCTGCTTAAAGAAAAACCTCGAAAACCAAGTGTCAAGAACATCAGGATCCTGATATATTTCTACATTCTTCCCATATCTTTCATGAGCCTTCTCCAGTGCTTCATCAGCATTTCTAGCAACTATATAGTCCTCTTCATTGTCTTTTCCTACAATGTACCAAACAGGAATGCGGTGTCCCCACCATAGTTGTCTGCTTATACACCAATCCTTAATGTTGGAAAGCCAGTGATTATAAATCTGTCATTAGCATAAAGCAGAGTGTGAAACATTGACAACATAAACACAGTGAAGTCAGATCCAACAGAAACCTGTACGTATATATTGACAAGTTGTACTTTGTGGCCTAAAACATATTAAGTTGGAAAATACTCAGTTTGTATTGGATTCTCTACAGCAAAATACAATCATTAAAAAGATTTTTTTCATTAAAAAAATATTGTAATCAGACTAAATTACCCCAAACATTTTTTTAGTAAATAGTTTATGATTAATTGGAGCTATAAATAGGCACATGACTCCACCTTAGGACAAGATAAGACCCAAACCAACATAAACCTTTGAAAACAATTGCAGTAGCAATCTATAGATCAATGATACAACGTGTGTGTGAGTGCGTGAAGTAACGCAAGAACAATGATAGTTGGAAATTTAGAAAATTTAAGCTGGCCTGGGAATTATAAGTAGACAAAGTGTTGCAGTTGAAGTTCTCTAGAATGTAAAACAGATTATGTGAAATTATTGAACAATATCAGTGTGAGTATGGACGTCTAATAGTGAACGTGTTTTTTCTAACCTTCTCAAATCTTTCTGGAATTATGGTTAGCTCTCCATTTTCAACTGCTTGTAGAGCTTTCTCAGCAAGGGGCTCCATAGTAACAAACCACTGCTTACTAACAAGTGGCTCTATCACCTGATTTAAAAAATGAAGAAAAATTCTAAAGGGCTACGAGCATGTAAAAATAAGAACATACAACTTGAAAGGGGAAAAATCTCACTTCTCCACCACGCTGAGATCTGGGAACACGTAAAGTATGTGGCTCCTTTTTCTCAGCTAATCCTGTCTCCTCAAGCTCTGCCCATAGTTTCTTTCGAGCCTCAAACCGATCAAGGCCACTAGTATTACAGGTTGCACTTAAATACATCAGGCACAGTGCACACAATTTTTTTTAGAAAAAATAGATGCAGAAGATACCTGTACAAGCCAGCAACCTCATTGAGTGTACCATCCTTGTTCATCACATTAAGTATTGGGAGACCAAGCTTTCGAGCAAGAAAGTAGTCATTATGATCATGTCCTGGACTAATTTTCAATACTCCAGTTCCAAACTCTTTATCAACATGCTGTAGGACATAAGGGCAATATATATATTAAGCAATGATGTACATAATTCACACTAAAATTGTCTCCGAAAAAATATTTGTAAGAGATAGAAACAAAAATATACAATGTATCAAAGCTCGTATATCATAAAGTAAACATACTTCTGCAAAAACAACAAAGTAATAATGACAAGGACTAGTGTAAGCCTAGCAGCTTATTGAAGTATTGATTTATATAGGCAATAAGAAGTAACGAGTTCTCCATTATTTGTAATTTGTAGTTATGCTATAAAGAAACATTGCAGGTCATTTGAGGCACCGGTAAGAAGGGTGGATTAAGCAGTGAGTCCTCTGAAAAATGGTAGAAGAAAAATAAAGAGCATTCTTAAGAAAGTTATGAAGAGAGATCTTTTGGTTAATAATCTATCCAAAGATATGGTCTACGATAGAGCATAATAGCGATGTGTGATCCATGTAGCCGACTCTATTTAGTGGGACGAGGCTTGGTTGTTGCTGCTATTGCTATAAAGAAACAGAGTCAACGACAGTATTTATAGCATAGAGAAAAGTAGGGGGATAGGTTGATAAAATTATATCTAAAAAAAACTCATTTTTATCCCTAATGAAATCATTTGTTTGATCCCAAAAACAAATCTAAAGAAAGAAGATGCCACAAGAATAAAGGATAAAACATTCTCCTTAAAAGAGTACAAATCAGAAAAGCATCGAAGAGGCAGAGCAAGTGAATCCAGACATCAAAACCCTGCTCCGCATTTTTAATCTAATCATTAAAACCCCTTACATCCCCCATGGATAAGGTAAGGCCTAGAAAACAACCTCTTATCTTCAAATCTTTAAACATACCAATTCAAATAAAAAGTCACCAAGAGAAGAACCTCAAGTTCAAGGGAGTCACTTCACATTGTTAGAATTTCTACAATCTGAATTTCCCAAAGAAAAATTAGAATTAAAAAACTGTTCGGACCACTGTTGTAAATCTAGGAAGATACATGATAAGTGAAAGGCACCTTTTGATGGTTTGAACTTTGACTTACTATTTCGAAAAAAGAGTAGAGAAATAGGGTGGTTATAGGGCTGCTTTAGTCAAAGGTTATTGAGAAGGTTAAGTTGGGGGAGTGTGAGCAAAACTTTTTGGGGTCTATAAATCATCTTTTGGTTCAGCAAGAGACGCAGAGAATTATGAGGTACAGTGGCTCAGGGCCTTGGCCTTTAGAGTGGAGAGAGCCAATGCTCTTGAAAGATTGGTAGGGAGTCGAAGAAGATGGTCTTTCTTAATCATATTTTGTGTCTATTTTGGTGTATGCTTTAGTGAATTAGTGTGACTTATCTGCAGTAATTTTCCTTCTGTTCTTGAGGAGGAAGAATTTTGTGTAATCAAATATCATTTTCAGCAATTATTATTCTACTGTTCTATCTTGGGTCCAAAAAAAAAACCTAACTCAACCAATATTACAGTAGCAAGATTTTTGTTTTTTTTTCCGCCAACAGTATTAAGAATAGATTGGGACTTCCATACCTTGTCTGAAAGAATAGGGACATGACGTCCAAATGTCATAGGCACAATTGCCATCTGACCAATATACTGGGAATATCGCTCATCCTGTAATTTGGTAATTAGTATGATATGCAGTCATCAAATATACTAGGAAATAATCATTCATGTCCAAAGATTTAACCATGTTTAAATTGCTAACAGAGTTAACAGCAGTCATATTTTGCAAGTTTGCAAGCCAAATGATACATCATCTTATCAAAGAGCAAGTAAAGATACTATGTTTAGAATAGTTTGGTGTGCTTGGATAGAAAGAAAACTTAAAATTCGAAATCATTTTTTTCCTGCATCTTTACACCCAGTAAAACTCGGCCTTTTGGCTTCACTGGAGAATCTACCAATAGCAAATTCATACAACCAGCAGGTTTTCAATAGGAAATGCTACAATTTCTACACCAATATTTCTATACTTTCATTCTTCCAGAAGACATGCTGTCCTTAATTATTAATTTGGTGGTTCATTCCTATCACATGAAACTTTATCAATGAATTTACGATGACACATTAATGCATTTTTAGACAAAAGCTCATAAAAATGTGACCTATTGCTAATGCATTAATGACGATTGATTTTCAATTACAATGACACAACACAAAACCTTTTCTACCAATATGCACAAGCCCATAACACTTTCCTACCTTTGGATTCACTGCAAGAGCTACATCACCAAATAAAGTCTCCGGTCGTGTTGTAGCCACTGTCAAGAAATCACTCCTACAAAATGAATACTTATCAAGATTGATACCATCTCTCCTAGCAATGGAAATTGTTAAAGGTGAAGGCTACATGGACAAAATTCATTTTGAATTGTAGCAATCAAATCATCAAATTAAAAAAATATGGGCACAACATCAATTTTGCCTATTGGGTACCTTGAACCTCCGGCGACACGGTATTTGATATAATACAAATAACCAGACTCTTCTGAATATTCCACTTCCTAAGCACAAAGATGAGGCTCAATTTAAATATTTACAGCCAAGTCAGATAAATAGTAGCTAAGGAACACTAAACTGAAAGCTGCTAACCAAATCAGAAACAGCAGTCTGAAGAGTAGGAGACCAATTCACCATGTACGACCCTGAAGTTGAGAGCAAAGAGAGCAGTATTCACATCTTACTCTGATAGATGATATATCAAATATGAAAATTTAATACAGCCCAAGATCCAATGACGACTTTCAGTTGACATGCAAAAGCACATAGAACTCACTACAATGGCTCATGACATAGAGGTCAACAAGAGTAAGAAATATCCTAAAGGATGGAGGACCTAAGAATCAGGATTCATAAAAATAAAATCGGACCCTCATTTGGTGTTTAACATGGCATTAAAAAAATTTCAGGACATTATTATGAACATTATTTGAGAAAATGAAGAACACAGTGAGAGGAAAGGAATGCAACGCAGGAGGAAAAAAGTAAATAATTCATTCAATGAAGCTAATCATTCCCTTCGCATTTCAGAAATAAAACAAAACAAAAGCGATGCAAGTTACATGACACTAGAACTAATATTAAACCACCACCATATTCTCCTTTCTACTCTTAAAACCCCAAGAATAAATTTTACAAGTCAAAAAAGTTCCATGCGTTCTGCCTTGATTCTTTTGTCTCATGGTATCAAAGCATGTCAGATAAACCAGAATATCCATCAACAGTAGGTCCATTGTAAACACAACAAACAGGTTATCAGATAAGTTCTGTCCCACAGTAGGTTCATTAGCAACATGCCAACATCTAAGAACTATGAAACATTAACACTTCAGACAAGAGGAAATCCCAACAAAATACAAGTAATCAGGAAGCAGCAAAGGAGCATAAGTATAAACCATAATTCAGATTATACCTTGGTAAATCAAACCTTTCTCATGTAGCCTGACGAATGCCTCAATAACAGCTCCTGCAGAAATGGTTGGCCAAAGTATCAGTAAATGCAAAAGCCAAGGCAAATAAACTGGTAGTACATTTTTTTTAGTACTAAAATTCGTGAGACAGATTAAGATGTATTGAATAGACAGAAAAAATAAAGTGGATAAATTAGAAAGACTATCAAAGTGCACCCAAATTATTTACCACATATTTAAACCATCCATACAACCCTTCAAGCAGCTTTTTATAACTTCATAGATTAACTAGAGTTCCAATTAGTTGAAACTTGAAAACTGTCTTACGACTTAGCTGTTCATCTAGGGTGAAGTGCTCTCTAACCCAATCACAAGAAGCACCAAGTCTCTTGATCTGATTCGTGATGGTTCCACCATACCTGATAATGTGCAATTGTTAGTTGAATCACTCACATTTCTCTACTTTGTGTTATTGATAGAAAATGAGTACAATATATATAGTAGGCTTACACAATCAAGGAGAGTAAATCAAGGAGTAAAACAAGGAGAGAAACAAGGAGGGAAACAAGGAGAGAAACAAGGAGAGGAAAACAAGGAGAGGAAAACAAGGAAAGCACTAAGTATTAAAAAATTCAAATTTGATTTCTAACACTCCCCCTCAAGCTGGAGAATATATATCTAGCATTCCCAGCTTGCTTCGAAGTCCTTCAAATTTGATCCGAGGAAGAGGCTTGGTCATGATGTCTGCAACTTGGTCTGCTGAACGAACATAATCCAACTTGATGATTCCTCCTTCAAC
>QFDD01001475.1:0-24632 GCA_006871305.1 Vachellia collinsii
TGTTTATGAAATAATGGCGCACAGTTTCAGATAATTAAAAATTAACCCAGCATAATGTCGTGTGCGTGGATATATATATATATATAAGTAATTGTCTTTTGAATTCCATGCTCGTGAGAAGAGTACAATAATTGATGGCTGTGTGGCAGCCTGGCAGGCTGTACATATCCATGGAGGTGGACGAATCTCATGCATGTAAAATCGTTTCTCATACGGACATGTTATAATTTGCATCCCCATGGGCCATGTTATTTTTTACCACCATATTTAATCATTTATAATAAAACATAACATTTTCTTTCAAGAAAATTACCATTCACCATAAACACTGAAATTTTGATAAATTAGCTTATAGTTCACAATATTATGAATTCAAATTCTAATATCGACATAAAAATTTTATCAATCAACGATATGTCAATATATCTGTAAACGTATTATAAATCTAGATGCATGATCTTACTTCAAACTCAACTAAATTTCAGTGCAAGGGGGGGAAAAAAGCTCCAGACACGCGCCTGACTTACGTGTCCTGGCTCGGGTGGGCAGCGAATATTGATTTTTCTTTGATCAACCAGTTGAACCTTTGAGTCTCTTCATCCCCTTTTCAGTTTAAATCTAACTATTGGTTTTGGTTGAACGATGTCTCTAGCTCTTGGTTAAACTACAAAAGGTACGGCCTTTCTAAATCCAAGCCAAGTTTGAGTATTTAACGCATGTTAGTCTATAGCTCTCTGGCAATTCGTACAATACTGAGTAAGAAAAAAAGCTCAGCCAAGTACGATGTGCAACACGGGATCTGTATTCCTGGCGAGGTGTGTGGGGTTTGGTCAATTTGTTTGGAACAAAGCTTTGGAAGAGCGCAAAATGACAGCCACCAATTAAAACCAAGCTTGGTGGCCATGTTTGTGAGCATAAGTGACAATCCTCATGCAAAGAATGCAAAGGAGGTTCCCATTCCATTCAAAATTTCGGCACACATTTTATAATTACGTGTTTGATAAAGAAAAGCAAGGGGCCACCACAAAAGAAGATCACAGCAGCTTTTTTTGAAGGAAGGTACAAAATATTGAAAGGCCAACATTGATTCACAGCCACAAGTTAAAGACCGATATGGCTTCGGATCCCAAAGTGCACATTGTTCATATCATCAGAATGATTCTCCTCAGCAATTCTCTGCCACCGAATTTGCCCCCAATAATGGCCCCTCACCAGTCATTCCTATGACTCATCACCCTCCTCCAACCACATGTGAATCTGCTGCTCACCGCCTACTCCCGTACCATGTGGGAGCCAATCAGATCCCCGCATCCAGACCGACGGCTCCGATTGCTCCACTTGTTACCCCTCGTATAATACGGGGCCCACGCTTTTAAATCTGAGCTGTTGATGTGTGGTTTTCAGAGGCTGTACCCACTTTATAATGTTGACCCCCACCCTCAGAGGATAGTGGCGTCAGGGGGGGAGGGGATGATTGTTATTTGTTAGGGGTAGGGTTTGGGTTGCTTGGTTGGTGCGTGTGCGTGCGTGCTTGCGATTACCACAGCAGGTTGGAACGGGCCACGTGGCACGTGGCATGATTCTAGAAGCCCAGAGCTGGCTCGTGTCTGTGGACGCCATCAATGCTTATCAACTCCTTCGACTTGGACTCCTCCCATTGGTTTTTGCTCTGTCGTACCAACATCCAATCTTGCCTTTCTTTCTTTCTTTTTTTTTTTTTCGCCCAACCAATCTTGCCTTTCACAAACATTAAAATAAAAAAAATCCAATTGACATGACTAGGTTGAATTATTTTAATTTATTGAGTTATTATTGGTCATGCGTATCAACATAAAATAGTACTATTTCATAAATTCATAAATTATAAAATCACACTAGAGAAATATCTGCCGTACGACAGAATAACTCCTCCTTTATTTTCTTAAAAACAGTATAATTTGTCATCATCAGTTTAAAATATTTTAATATGTTGTCTTGTTATTAAAATATGTTAATATGTTGTTTTATTATTAATAGTATGGCCGTAAATATAAAGTATTGGAAAATGGTTAGTACCTATCATGTCAAATTCTTCTATTACAACGAGCCATGTAGTATAAATTTTAAATATTATCATTTAACTATAAATTTATATGAAAAAATAAGATACGCATCTTGCAATAAAAAATAGACATGTTCATGTATGATGTAACTATAGTCCTAAAATATACAACAAATTCTCATTTGAGGATAAACATTATACTAAATCTAATCCTGAGCATATAAATTAAACGAATGGTTTATTTTGATCCTATTACTTCAACATCATTTTGTAATTTTTTTTTAAAGTATTTCTATTTCCATCAATGGATGACTATAACATGTATATTGGTAGCTTGAGAAAAACAACATAGATTTATTACATATAACCAATTTAAATGCTTTTTTAATATATATATATATATAAGTTATCTTACTTTTATATTCCCTAATAATATGAAAAAAATTGAATTAAAAAGTGACTCTTACACTAAAAGAGGATCCGAAATTATATGAAGAGCTTGTTTATTGATCATTTTTACATAGATCGAGATAAAACTTCTCTTACATGTTTATCTCAAATTATGTATAATTATTTTTTAAAAATTAATTTAAATAAAGTGAAAGGCAGCAGTGTATTTTTCGTACTATATATGCAAATATACTTTTTACAGGAGAAAAGGAATTAGTAACTTTTTTCTTGACATGAGAACAGAACATGGCACTGGCGCATCCATGGAGAAGGATTTGATGTGATTGCAGCCACGCGCCAGTTGCCACTCGCTATCACTAAATTCTTGTCAAACCTTCCAACAAGACATCAGTCTTAAACACTCTACTTACTGTGCGTTTGAAAAAAAAAAAGACTTCCGCTCTTTTTTTTCTCCCTTTATTAAACTAAGTATTTGCTCAGACGTCGTAATATATTTGACATTTCTGATGAAGCGTGCAATAAGAGGTCATTTATCTGATGATTGGAAAAAAAAAAAAAAAGCTTCAAGTAATCATGCCCCAGCTTTGATCCGGCGCATGCTTGACAGCTAACTAATTAAAGGGGTTAACCAATAAGGCACTGGTACGTCTTGTTTATTTTACTGCTTTCACCTGTTCGACGGTTTCTTACTGTCCAATGTAAAGGTTTAGCAACATAATTGTCAGATGTACACATTCTTTTATTAAGGGTTTGTCCCGTCCCCATGCTATACAACTATTACTTACGTAATTAATTTTGTGAATATTAAATAAATCATATGAGTTAATTATATCTAACAAATGTGTGTCCCCCTTTTTTAAAATACTAACCTTAAGACTCTGACAATGAGAATTGGATTTACACTCTCTAATGGAAAGTATCTGCAATCGATAGACATGTTTAAGTGGAAACTAAAAATCTGGAAGATAAAGATTGTCTTTGGAATCATGTTCCCATTTCCAACACATCAAAAGCATTTATTACGCAATTTGAGAGACAATGCTCTTACATGTTTACTTTATGTAGTGTACAAGCTAATTGAGTTATTTTATCTAGAGTGACTAAAATAAATCATTTGTCCCACTTATATATTTAAAACGCGAGATAATATTGTTGTTAGCTAAATTGTCCACCTGCTAAAAGTTGTAATTAACATCAAATCCAGCTAACCCCGTTACAATATGCATTCCACGGTTAGAATATTAAAAAAAAGAAAAAGAATAAAAAGGAATGCCAATCATGTAAAGGTGGGTGCTACTAAAATACTTTACTTTCCATTTACATGTATGTTCTGAGAAATCCAACAGCGAGTCAAGAAAGGAACCCACTAGTAAACTGACTGATACATGCACTTCTCAGCCTAACATATCCATTGCGTCAGTGTCATTCATGCGTTAATGAAACATTATTACCCCCTCGAATTGATATATAACTAGTCAATTTATATAGTGATTGCAGTTCCACATCATGTCATCACACACACACACACACTCACACACACTCACAGAGGATGATACTCATACTTTTTAATTGACGAGCCTAATAGTAATAATAACATCTAATTTAACAAGTTAATTGTTATATCGGCTGTGTAATGATGATAATAGCAGCGACGACAGCAACCATTAAAATATATCCCTTACCGTATATATATAAAGGAGAAGTAATTTAGCTTATCTTGTACTTTCAAATATATAATAAAATCCATGCGTATTTGTGTGGAACTGAATTTTAAAATGACAGGTGGTGGAGAACGTCGTTTTCCGACGAGGTAGTTTGTTTTCAATATTGCAGCCATATATTTAGAGATTAAAAGAAGATACACCTGTTCGTTTTGTGTATATTGCTGCAGCCATTGCCCATTGCGTGCATAACGTAACCGCATTGTTTAATCTGCACCAAAAACATATAAAATATAAGAAAATAAAAAGCTAAGCATGACATGCTCCTTGCAATATTTTATCCTGTTTTTTAAGAACGGATCGTTTTACTGTAATATTATGAGGGACGAGGGTCTGTTTGGTTCGCTGCCTCGAGTAATCCTGTTTGTCAAGAGCTCGTAAGTTCTTCAAACAGTGATGAAGCGTTCTTCTGCATATGATTCGATTTATTTGACATATAAGTTATTTTAATTGAAATCGATGAGTCTATATTGTTGCTCAAGTCGTTTTCAAAAGCTGGTTTCATCTTTTTTACCGAAATCCTGGCCAGAGGTTGAATTTGATGGGCAACGGAGAAGCGGAAGTGGAGAACTAGGGCATAGCAGGAGGACGTACGTACGATGGAACCAGGTTCTGAAGTTAGGCGTTCGTCTTACATTTAATTATATTCAGGTAAATGAAAATTGATTATTTTTAACAACCACAGTACAGTACGATGCCAAACAAATTCATTATTTTCAGTACACGATCACATTCTATGTATCATCATCCTTTTGATGAACCAAACGGCAACACAGGAAGTGTGGTCCGACTGAAGCCACACTTACATCAACTAAAATTCATCACCAAAAACTCTAGAAAGAGAAAAATTACGCTTTGTCCAGCATAGAACTTGTAATATATAGTAGTATATTGATAAGGCGAATATTCAATTCATTGTGATCTAACGGCGAAGATATTTGTCCACTGGGCTATTCTTCATTACATGCTAATGTATTATTATTACATGGGGGAAGCTCTCCATTTAGTTATTGAGCAAAGTGGAGCTTGTCATTCAAAGCTAGCCGCTAGAGTATTTAATTGACACTTTAGGGGGGGGGGTGGGGGTGTGAATTATTAATTATCAGGGTAGGCTCAAAGAATTTGGCGAGCGGCAAAAAAAGAAAAAATAAATAAATATGGCGCTGCTGTTGAATAGCCTAGTGGAAGATTGCGAGGCTGGGACGACAAACAAAATCCAGAATGACGTAATAAAAAAATAAAAAAAATAAAAAAAACCGGATGTGGGTGTCGTTTTCGGACCGTCCACTTGGCAGATATCGAGCCTATTAAAAATGGAAACCCGGAATTGACATACTCAATTCCTATCGGTACACCTGTTGAGTGTTGAGCATCTGCAACCCAACTTTGGCCCAACACCTCATTAAAATCCCAACCCCCTCTTCACCCTACAGCTTTGCACGGAGATCGGGGTCTACGTGCCTCTCTTTTGGCGCCTTCCCTTCGACACTCTTCCTTCTCCTATTGGCTGCCTCCTTGGGCCCAATCACATCCCTCACTCTCCCCCACGTGGGCCCACCTCCCTCCTCCTCTCGCCACGTTACCCCCTCCCTCCAATCTCCTCTCTGCGTTGTTTCAGCTCTTCTCCTCACACCTGTCTTCTCTCGTACGTGTCCTTTTCACCCTCCCTATAAATGAAACTCTTGTGTTCTTCTCTTTCTGCCTTCCCCTGTATTTTCTTTCCTGCTCAATTTTTTCTACCCTCTTATTCTTCTCTCTCTCTCTCTCTCCCTCTCTCTCTCGCTCACGTTCCGGTTTTGAACTCTTCACTGATTGCTTTCTGAACATCAGACGTGATTAGGATGATGGATGGGAAGGGAGGGTGTTGTATCGCGAGGTACGCCACCGGGGCGTATGATATGTCCAAGGTTCAGAGGATAATGCTCAGGTTTCGCCCGATTGCGCCGAAACCGTCCACCGGGAGTTCCAACTCCGGCAGTTCTTCGTCCGAGAGCAGTGAAGCCTTCCCCAAAGGTGGGAGGCAGAAGAGAAAGTACGTTAGAGATGGTAGCGCCAACAACAGCAGGCGGTGCAATAGGAGGAGAAAATTATCGCCGGAACAGAACGGCCAGGTTGTTACTCTTCCCTTGCTTCCTGAAACTCCTGTTTCAGATCCTAAGAATCCTCCTGCTGTAGATCCGACAGCACGTAGTGCTCCGAAGGTTCTTCGGAAAAACGGCAATGTTCCGATGTGGTTGAATTTCGAAAACGAGAATATCGCGCCGGGTAAAGTAGATCATCCGTCGGTGCCCTTTTGGTATCCGGATCAGCCTCTGATGAGGGCTGCTGGATCATGTGTGACGGTTGAATGTGTGGCGGAGTTGTGGGTGGAGGGGGAGGGGCTAGGAGGTACGGATGAGGAGCGAGCGACGAAGCTGAGCGAGGACGCCTGTCCAGCGTTTATATCGGACGGTTATGGGAGGGTGACGTGGACGAACGGAGCGTACAGGAGCATGGTGGGGCATGGCGGTGGCAGTGAACAAGGCGTGAGGCTGGTGATGAAGGAGAAGGCGGGGATGGCCTTGAGAAGAGCGGTGGTTGGCCACCCGTCGTTCACGTGCAAGGTGCGAGTAGAGTACACGTGTGGGAGCAAGAAGAGTTCGTTGACGGTGCCCTGTGATGTGTGGAGGATGGACAGTGGTGGGTTTGCATGGAGATTGGACGTTAAAGCTGCTCTTAGCTTGAGCCTGGTTCGTTAAGCATGACGCCACCGTAGATAAGAGTTATATATAATATAACACGTCTTAACTTCACCGTCCAAACGAATCGTTTAATCTGCAAAATATTTCCTCCCTTCCAGACAAGTTTTTTTTCCCCTTTCCCTGTTTTTAAATTAACATTATACCATGACTCTTGTTAGAATTGTAAATATGGAGCTTCACGAGCATAAGTAGTGTGCTTTCCCGTTGATGCAAGTACTGGTTGCTGCTGAGAGTACGAAGTTTCTGAGAGTTGAGTCAATCTTCTAATTTGCGAGGCAGAAGAGGCATGTAATTCTGTGTAATTGCTAGTATAAATATTTTTGTGTTGTTCCTCCTTACATAAGTAGTGTGCTTCCTGGCTGTGTATGGCTCACTGGATAACTTTGGAGTGAATTAGGGTGCTGCATATAGAAAATTATATTTAGTTAAGTAGAGATAAAATTCCTTTACTTTGTAAAAGTTTGAAAAGTTGTTTTGAGCACATAAATAATGAAACCCTACATCCACTTTTCTCGATATAGTAAGGAACAAGACTTGGGAAAGGTACGGCAATAGATGAATAATGTTTTGTTTGGAGATGTGTGGAGATTAAAGAGGAAGTCTATTAATTAGATCTGCGCTTACCTATATATATATATGTATATATAGGTGGTACGTAGTCTACTTCTTTATGTGTGTGGATGATGGGATATATATCATATATATTTGAAATTTCTTAGAAGGGAAAGGCATATGTACAAGAACGGAAGATGAAGAAGAACATGGCTGGTGGGGACAGGTTGGTGAGAGTGGATTTGGATTGGAAAGCGAAATGTGAGGGAGATGAGAGAAGAGTTAAAAATGAATGAAAAAAAAAAATCATTTATTTATTTTAAAGACCAAAATTCCATGAATGTCGCTTTTGAAGTTTTAACTGTGGTGTGATGGCACCACGTAGCTTCATTTGATCAGATGAGCAAAGCTTTGCACTCAACATATGCGCTTTTACTAGTTTTTTTTAATTATCAAAATGCTTTTATTGGTTTTGGGGGTATCACATTTCTCAATATTCCTGCTGGCTCCCTTCACAGCACCAAATATATGCATATCTACCTATGTGGATTACTTTTGCTTGCAAATACATGTTAGTCATATCATGAACCATCAACCTCCTCTTTTATCACGAATCTGTGTTCTGCACGCAATCTGGTACTGGTAGTCATATCCTGTTCCTTATTCCCTCCTCACACATTAATTTCAACACGGAGGTCCTCTCAAGCTGAGGATTCCTGAAGCGATCAAGTTTTAATGACGTCCAATATTTTCCTTCAATTCTATGTATATTACCTTTCCTTTCAAAGCGAGTTTTTTTTTTTTTTCTGGTGGTTTTTTTATCTCCTCCGTCTATTGATTCTCCAGACGGCAAAGCATTACGGGTGCATGTGTATGTACACATTGATCGAAATCAATCCCACTTTTTTTATGTTTATGTATACTCGAAAATTAACAGGACATTTGACCGTAGGCGTGCATAAGCCAGCATAATTTTTTCTATTAATATTATTTTATTAGCATCAATTATGTTCGAGACATTATGCACATTTCAACCAATAGAGATTTAAATATTAACTTGTCATATGTGAATAGTTAACTTTTTTGTAAAATCCAACTCTGTCAAGTTTTTTTTTTTTTTGGCCAATGACCCAACTCTGTTAATGATAGCAAGCATGTGCGGTGGACATTACTCCGGAGATTGATTGCTATTTTTCACGTCCAACTGTGTTCTATTCGTACAATATCGCTGCTTGTTATTAATGACATTTCTTGATTTTTTTAAAAAAAAATACATGGGAGTTACAAGTATGAGACGTCAAATTCAAACTATAAGTGCATGTGCATCCAAGAACAAGAATAAGAGAACTTGAAAACGGTAGAAGTCCCTCTCTACTAGGGTCTTTCTCCCCTTTGTTAGGGTAAAATCTCGCGATGAATCGACTGGGTCCACAATCCTCCTCTAATCCTGGGAGGATCTCTTCTTCTCCTGTTGTGAAGATTTTAGATTGCATTCCTCTGTTGTGGTGGTCTTGGCTTCAATGAGAATCCCTAAAGGGGGCAAACAGGGCAGTATGGTAGAGAGGCGATTAGAGGCTTGTGTTCCTCGGTCTGATGCGATGGCCTCCAATAGTGACCTTTGGTGGGTGCCTCCAGGTTCATGGGTGGGGAGGTTTGAGAAGCTTGGCCAAGGACGATACACGACCCACCCCAACGCTACAATTGATGGAATGACTGGGTTCCATGACCTCTCTTCCTTCATCTTGCGATTCCATCCCTACTCCCGACACCAGCTCAGCAACGAGCCTCAGAGGAAAGTAGAATCACTGGAGTGGCTTAAATCGTTGGTGCTTCATGGCCCAAAAACTCGGATGTTCATGGGTTAATTGCATCATCGGCTACTCTGGCAGTCGTCGCTGCCACATCTGCTACAGACCCCCTGGCTATAGCACCGACGGATCTTGTGGCTGGTGAAGACATCGTCGTATCCGGGGGTTGCGATGGAATTGAAGCTGCATAAGTTCAAGGGAGGCAACACAAACTCACCGTTGAACGGAAGGCATGGATGAAGAGATTGATGACTAGGGAGGGGGCTTGTCAGGTTATGTGAAGAGACCAAAGGAAAAAGTGCAGAGGAGTTCAGAGAAGAATTTGAATGCTAAGGATCCTGAGGTAAGTGCTCTATTCAAGACTCTCAAAGTTTCTCATAAAATCAATTCGAGATAGCGTTATAAGAAGGGTAATTTGGATCGGTTTCTGGCTGGTACACCTCTTTGAGTCAAGCTAATTTTTGTGGATGTGCTGAAATTGTTTGTAGTAAGGCTCATTTGGTACTATAGTGAGATTATTTGTTCATATAGTCTGACGAGAGCCCATTGTGAACCAAGAAAATTTACCCACTGGTTTCTACAAATTCAGATGCTGAGTTATTTTCTAAGAATAGTTACAGTGGTTTTGGGGTCTGTAAACTTAATGTAAGGCATCTTGATGGTCTATTGCGAATCACTATCTTAAGTCTATTTAGTGGATTTGTATATATTGTTCATATTTGAATAGACATGTGCCTAATCAATGTATATGGTTATACTATTCTTTCTTCAGCAAAACATGTGCCTGTTCAGTATATATGGCAACCTTGTTCTTTATCGGGTTGGAGTTGTGATTCTCGCTATTATGGGGAGGATGATTGTGTTTTATCTAATATTATAATGATGTTTGCCCTCCTTGAGTTTCTTCTCTCAAGAAATTTGATCAGGAATCATTATTGCATATGGATTCCTATGGAAGCACATTTGGTAGTGGGTGGTTTGTCAAAGCCTTGTTAGACAGCTCTGACTCTTTCATTTGGGTACCTCGAGCTCCGTTGCAGGAACATACCTACATGATGTTTGTTGCTAAAGATGTTTCTTGCTACTTTGAATAACTTTTAAATGATAGTTTTCTGCTCTGTTTAATGTTGTTGGAGTGTATTTGTTGTTTGGTTTGGTGCAACTTCAGACTTCGTAATTTGGATTGTTTTTAATATAATGTTTTCTTTGTTGGCAAAAAAAAAAGTGCATGTGCGTCCTCGAGAAATTGTACATGCACAAGGATGAAAGACTGACATTTAAATTAAGGATTTTAGATTTCAGATATTTTCATTTGTTTTAAAATGTTAATGTTATGCCAACTTTGACTAGCACTACAGTTTCATGAATGATATAAGATCCGTTTTGATAACTATTGGGAGAATGATTTTTTATCATAATATATTCTAAAAAATGAATTATATCCATAATGTATTTATGTTTAGATAAACGTTAGATTCAAAATGCATTTTAACATAATACATTTATATTTGGACAAACGTTAAAAAGGTAAATTTTGGTGGAAAATTACTTTAAAGAAAATAGATTTAATTAAATGCTACATATTTATATTTATTTTATATATTTTGATAAAATTAGGATAAAATAAAATGATAAAAATAAAAAATGGAATAAAGGAAAAATATATGTAAATTAAATATGATAAAGGGATTAAAATAACTCGGAAGTTTTTGCAAATGGACACTAGGTACATGAAAGTTGTTAAGGGGACATTTTATTCCTAACATTTCATCATAATATTAATCAAATCATAAAGCTACCTATAGATTCAAGATCAACATCCTCCTTCCTTCCTACATTACCAGAGAAATTAAGAGAACAGGGAATAGCAACAATAATCATAATTATATACTTCAAAAGGAAAAGGAAAGACAACATTTATCCATAACTTTATTCTCCAATTTGTTGTTTGTTTGATTACTTCAATTCCCATAAATTCAGTTTGACCAAAAAAAAATCCCACAAATTTAAAGTCCAGAGCAATGTATGCCCAAAAAATGACTTTGGGCTCAGTTAGCTCAACTAGTTTATGACGGCCCAATTGTCAGCGACAGTTCAAGACGAGGCCTAGCAACTGTCCCTGCGACCAAGACTTGCTAGAAGCCTTGTGCCTGCGACCAGCGTCAGCAACCTTCTACTTAATGACGCCGACGTTCGTCTTCGGTCTACACCTCCATGAATGTTGGATCAGACTGTTGTGATCCACAGATTTAGCACCCACACAGCCTAGATTCCCGGAGTAACGTCGTAACTGCTCAACGGCTAGCAAACCACGAATTGATCTATTTATTTTTAATAATCTATAACGAAAAAGAGATCTAACTCTCTAGCACACCTTTGCTTTCCTTCTGGTCTCTTCTTTCTGAATTCTTTTATCTCAGTCCACTGTAAACCAACTTTGAATCTAAAAAAAACATTACCGGCCAAGCCATCTTTTCTTGCTTTTACTCACCCTCGTGTCAGGGACTGCATTATAACTTTTATCTTATACTGCTGGATCCCCGAACTTCCCTCTAAAAAAGCATCTTTTTCAGAAATTTGCACAAACAAGCAACATGTAGATACATTTGCAATAAACATCTAGATAAGGGTAGAGTCTGGAATTCAACGTTGATCGTGGCTCTGCAATTCAAGCTGAACTCATTTCTCGTAGGCTTCCATAGAATCCACCATGGAAGCTCTTCACATGTTCCTTCTTTGCCTTGTAAATTCCTAGTTTTGCAATCTTGAGCAGTTATGCCTACCATTTCTCTCTGTTCCTTCTCTTGCTTTCTAACTAAACAGTAGAAACAAATGAAACAGAACGACTGCAAAAACTGACGAAGTGATTGACGGCAATGGAGCCACTATCGACGGAGGAGGGGGCTGTAGCATTAGAAAGGGAAGTGAGGCCATATGCGTAAAAAGTGACTTGGGCCAAATCAAACCAAAGCCCAATGAAAAATATCGGCCCAGGACATAGTCCACTGAGGTTCCAACGGTCCAGTACGCTAACAACGAGTGGAATAGCACCTTGGGCTCGTGTTCGTCGCCAGCCACCCCCCAATGTGGAACTAGGCAGTTAAGATTCAAAGATCCAGCAACCGCCACCCTAAGATTCTCTAAGCTTGTTGGGCACAGTCGATGACCTTCTATTATTTTCGCTTTGTCTTTCATTGAAGATATATTGAATTGGCTGCAAGCAAAATTTTCCTTCTGCTTTCTCTCATCATACACATTGTATACGCGTTCATTCTTTCCCTAATCTCTCCGACTCTCCTCTGCTACTCATTTTGCTTTACCCCCATAAGATCATGTCAATACAATTTGCTTTTCCTATTTTATTCTACTTTCCTTGCTTCAGTTACAATAGTTCTATTATATCGTTTTCACACTATTGGTGGTCCAATATTCTTTAATCATGTTTATTTAAATCTTTTACAAAAATTTACACAAACAAAGGCACAATTGGGTACGACAGCCAAATGCAGCAGTGACTCGTGAGCTTGAGGAGGCATACCTGCTGCGAGGAAGGGGAAGGTGGACTTGAAGACAAATCAAACAAAGCAAGAGTGTATAGTTTACGGAGGATGAATCAAGGGATCCCTGTAGATAAGAGGTGGAGGTTTGGTTCCTTATGTCCGTTGGAGAGGTGCTTTTGATAATATGAAACAATTGTGTGCTCATTGAGTTATATGGCCTATAAACATTGAATTCAATTTAAAATGCAGGATTTTATTCCCCCCTCCAACAAAAAGTTGGAATATAGGACTTGCAATATAACCACATAACAATAAAAAAAAAAGAATAATTATGCCATCAAATGTTGGTGATAATACTGTTTACAAAAAAAAAAATTAAACCAAACTAAAGACGTTTGATGTGGGGGGATATTGGTTTTCCAGTCTTTTAAAAAAAATATATCAAGGCAAGAGACGACTCCTATGGTATCGCTAATGAATAATCAGTTCAACTAATTGATCTTTTGTATTTTAATTTATAATTTTTAAAATTAGTTCTTTTTTAAAAGCAACCTGAGTTTTTGGAGATATCCTTCACTGTATGACCTTTCTTTTTCATTGGGTTAAATGGTGCTTGTCTAGGTGATGACATATGGACCAGTTTGTCAAAAGTCCATGGAGTTAGGCAGGGCTGCAAAGGCCCACGTTGCCAATTCTTTGTTTAGAAATATTTAATAGATGGAAGTGGGAGGGAGTGGAAAGGATTAGGGTTTTCTTATGGCTTGCCCTTAATAATAGTCTCCCTACTAACCTATGGAGGAGTAGGTGGTCTTCTTCTACACCTGTGTGTAACGCTTGTATGAATGGAATAGAAGATGTGTTACACATCCTTAGGGATTGCAGATTTGCTAATAATGTTTGGAGAAGATTAGTGCATCATAACCATTATACTATCTTCTTCTCATCTTCTCTCTCTCTGATTGGTTTGCTATTAACCTTAAAAGAAATTTGGGAGTTGATAACTCTATTGAATGGAGACTCATATGGGGAGTGGCAATTTGGCTATTTTGGAAATGGTGTATTCTTGCGGAATTTGAACTGGATTATGTAAAGCCCAATGATCCATTCATGGTGATTCTTAACTCTTGGAAAATGTTTGTGCACAACCCTTCGTCTAATATAGGGACTAATATTTCTATTATCCTGATTGAGGAGCGGCAACCGCCGCCTTCAGACTGGGTCAAAATGAACGTCGATGGTTTTGTGTTGGGTGACCAAAATCAGGTAGACTGTGGTGGAGTATTGCGTGACTCGAAAGGTAAATGGATTGCTGGCTTTATGCAGACTCTCGGATCATGTATGGTGATTGAGGTTGAACAATGGGCTATATTTTGAGGTCTTAAACTCGCTTGGGATCTTGGCTTCAGGAAAATCATTCTTGAGTCAGATGCAAAGGACCCGGTTCAGATGTTGCAAAATGAGGTTCTTCAGGATGCTTGTAACCTTTTGATGCTTCAAATCCGAAGGCTAATGCAATACCAATGGGACATGAGTATTGTCTTTATAACAAGAAAATGTGATAGAGTGGCTGATGCTCTTGCTAAATTACGATGGTCTTATACGGCTGTATTAGATTATTGCCCCCACTCCTTAAGGGTGATGTTGTAGGATGAGTGTTTGGGATTGTTCCTCAACTAGTTCTTCTCTTTTTATTGGGCCTTTGCTCTCTTTTGTACAAAAAATATATATTTTTTATTATAAATTATACTAAATTTTCATAGATTTTTTTAAACTATAAAAGATACCGATCCATTAATTTGTTTTATTTTCTATATATTTTAACATATAATTTTATTAAAATAAAGAACGTAATTAAAAATTTCTTATAATTTAATTTCATAAAAATAGTGGAATCATATTGTTCTTTTATAAGAGTAATCTCAAATTTTATCACAGAAAAAAAAATTTTAAATTCCCATTTTAAAAGAAGTTAGCGTGTGAATATGACTTCAGATTTCAGAGTCAGCAACAACATGGTGATGGTATAATTTATTTAAGTAATTAATATGATCCACGTAGAGTCTGGTTTGATATGGTGACGTGTGAAATTAAGTTTAAATTTAGGCCGTGAGATAAACGGCGGTCAAAAAACAACAGCTGAGATTTTCCCAACGGCGGCGCGCGCTATGAGGCAACGGGCCTTTGTAAATAGGAGGCGCGAAGCACAGATAACTCAGCAATCATAATCTGGTTTTTGTAGATTTCTCTCTCTGTTTCTCTGATTATTGGAGTGTGAGTATGATGAAGAGTAAATGCGAGCAAGAAAGGGTTTTCTAATTTCTTGGGTTAACAAGCACGGCCTTGGAGTCTGCAATACATTGGGTTTTTGAATTGGGATCCTGCTGAAGGTTTCGCGCTCTGTAATTCTATCAATTCTCATCTTTTCTTGGCGTCGCCTCGATCAATTTGCATCATTCTCTCTTCATCTAAGGTCATCATTTCTTCTTGGATTAACTTCTCTCATGTATCCTGCGAGTTCCATTTTCGTTGTTCATATTGCTGAACTCTTTTTTCATTGATCCTTACAGCCCCCCATCTCTTGAGATTATTATTTTGGCCACTCTGATTGATAGGAAACAGCGAGGTCGCATTCTTTTGAAAATGTGGGAAATGTCCTTTTTGGGGGAATAACATTTCGTGCATTGGACTAGCTAATGTCTTCAGTCTAATCTGTTCTTGTTCACAGTTTTCCAAATGGATGATCATGAAAAATAAATTTGAGATTGGTCTCGTCGCAAGAGAGCACATAAGATTGCTTCTCTTGAAGATTTACCATTTTGGGATTAATAGACAGACGATAGGAACAAGCAGCAGGCGTGATTACTCTCTTCCATTGCTCAGGGAACCATTTGTCGTTACGGAAGAAACAAGGCTAGAGAATAGCGAGAGAATTATCCCCATCGTGCATTTTCTTTTTACTTTATGCACCCTCCATTCTTTTTTTTATAAGACAAAATTACCCACTTCACATAAATCAAGAAAACCACAGTCTTTAACCGACAAAGCTTGTTGGTGGTTGATACTGTAATTACAGTGATTATACTTTCTAGAGAGAGCCACACCCAACTCACTTAAATTTTTGTGACAAGAAAAAGAAAACTACTCAATGTTTTTAAAGTAACCTCATCTTTTCACAAATGTTCTTCAGTAAATATTCTCTTCTCCCTCTCACTCTTAATTAATTAAAACCGCCATTTCCCTGGGGAATTTTTGAAAAAAAAATTAATTACTGCCGATATTTTGCATAACATCTCGTGAATAAGAATAACAAAGCTTTCTAAAAATCGCCTTATAATATTGCTTCTATGTCCGCTTACTGTAACTTTAATCTTATGGCCCCAGAGTGCACCTATAGAATTTGCTGTAAAAAAGGGATTGGAGAAGTCCTCTCTCCCACGCATCACACTTGATGGAGAAATCCAAGAAACAGCCCAAAAGTCATACTAGGGGTCTTGTTCCCAACTTTAGCACAGGAAGGAACGATTCAAAGCTTGCAAAGTCTAAAAATGCTGAAGGTTATGATAATTTTGGTGTTCCATTGGAATTTTTCTCATTAGCAAAAATGTCACGTACAGAAAGGAAGAATTTGAAGCTGAGGTTGAAATTAGAGCTTGAACAAATTAGGAAATTTATGAATAAAGTTGCCTCTTTGAATTCAAATTCCCTTCTATCGTCTATGTCTAGTGACACAAGGAGCTGCAGCAATGGGCAGAAGAGGTATAAATTGGCAAATCAGCATGGATCGCTTAAGGTATCAGCTACACAAGCTAAGAAGAGGGCCCCATTTGGACATAATGGTCCTAAAACAAAACGAAGCATAGAACCTACAAAACATGCTGCACAAGTGACATCCTCAAATTCTCTGTTGATGAATCAGTGTCACTATTTACTTGGTTTTTTGATGTCACAAAAAGATGGTTGGGTTTTTAACAATCCGGTTGACATTGTAGCGCTGAAAATTCCTGATTATTTTACTGTCATCAAGCATCCAATGGATTTAGGTACTGTGAAGAGTAGAATAACTTCAGGCCAATATTCAAGTCCTAATGACTTCGCTGCTGATGTGCGGCTAACTTTCTCTAATGCAATGATTTACAACCCTCCTGGCAATGACGTGCATGATTTGGCAAAAACATTTAGCAACTATTTTGAAAAGAGATGGAAAGCTATTGAGAGGAAGATACCTGAGGCCAACAGTGGGGGACCTAAGTTTTCGAAACCCACTAGTCGTGACGAAACCCGAATTTCAGACCAACTCCCTCCCTTGAAAAAGAAGAAAGTCCAGGAAAAAGCTGAGCCTTGTGATGCGGAGGTCTCTCTCTCTCTCTCTCTCTATTCATCTTCGCGTGCTTATTTCATTATATGCATGTCTATAATCCATAGATGGCGCATGGATGATAGTTACTTATTCCTTTTCCGGTTTTGGTTGATTTCATGCAGCTTCCAAGTGAATCGTTACAACTGTGTATAGGTATTATTATAGCCCATTTCTTTACCTTTTAAGAAAGCCTACTAGCAAAAATCTCACTAATGACAAGAACTGAGATTTCTTATTCTCTATTTATGTAGGTAATGAGCCAGTTGAGGAGGACGTGGACATTCTTGGCGGGAGTGATGTTCCTGTTTTGAGTTTTCCTGCTGTGGAGATTGAGAAAGATGATGCCACTGCCAACAGAAATGGGAGATGCAGTAATAGTGGTGGTTCAAGCAGCTCCAGTAGTGAATCTAGTTCTTCATCCAGAGGTTCGTTTTACTTCATATTTCGGATATGTTTTTTGTTTTACTTCATTGTGGCTGTTCTCAATGGCATATATTAAGCACATAACTTGACCTGTGTCGGTCGACTTATAGAGCAATGGCTCCTATTATATGGCATTTCTGTGCTGAGGATTTTGTTCTTCTTCTACTATCTTAGAGTGTGGAATTTGGAAAGAATGTTTTTTTGGGGCGGTAAATGGAAATTATTTCTCTTTATTTTGAATGGATAAGTTATTTAAAAACCTTCCAAGTGCATAGCAGTATTAGACAGATATTTTTTCAAGTATCCTTTTAGCACCAAATCTACTTATTCATGCTGATGCAGGAGCCCTTCAAATTGTGACTTGAATTGTTCGTGTTAGGTGGGAACTAAAGCTGGGATTTTCTTTGAAATATATAATCCTTTTACACTTGTTATAATTTGTTGCACTTGTGACATGGCTGGTTCAGATTCAAGTAGTTCTTCTGGAAGTGAATCAGAGACTTCTGAATCTACTAGTGATTCAAAGGTAATCAAAACAATATCAGGATTTATGGTGTTGGTATAACTTTCTTTTGTCATGATCACCATCTTCTATGACAATTCTGTATTTTAGGGAAGTGTAGGTTGTAATATGCCTTTATATCCAGGAAAAAGGAACCATGGTGATTCAGAAACCAGAAAGGGTGAGTGCTCTAGTAGTTGTACTGTAGGCATCAGTTTGCATTATGGTTTCTTGATATTAGTTAGGTTGACAAAGCCTTGGTTATCCTGAACAGATTCAATGAATATGATTGGCCAGATTGAGCAGAGTTCCCATTCTGAGGCTGTTGGCATGGAAGGCTGTCTAGAGGGTAAGCTTGAGACTTGAAGGAGTCTGTCTGCTGTTAATTTTGGGGCAAGATCTCACCTTTCACGGTGTAATATTATAGGGGAGAGTGCTTCTCAGAGGCAAGTCTCCCAAGACAAGCTCTCCCGTGCTGCTTCATTAAGGAGCCGCTTTGCTGACACCATAATTAAAGCCAAAGAAAAGGCATTGGAAAAGGTTTGTTACAGTAGAATTTAGTTATGGATTTCAATTTGTCTGTAGCAAATAGGATAGTCTTGATGGTGAGGGGATGATACTTTAAGGTGAAGAAGAAGAAATAGAAAATGGCAATTATATTAGTTGCAATGTGTTTTTCATGCATGCCACGAGGGATGTGTGAACTGATAATTCGGGGAGCATGCTTCTATAGTTCAGCTGCAGTTTTTTTGTTTTGTTTTGTGGGAACTGTAAATGCTTTTACATTAAACGTCCGCTTGTTTTGTTTTATTTTGTCTCTTTCTCTCACTGTCACGGCTGTCCTTTTGCCATGATTAATATAAAAAAATGCTAGCATTGGCGACATTGTTGAAGTTCTTGATTTGAAAATTTTTTGAATTGGTCGTTTCTGCATGTTAAAAAGCAGGTGTCTCATAAACCTATAATAGAAAGAGAACAATTTATAAGGCGGCAAAAAGGTGTGTTTATAATTTTGAACCTCAGTACTTCTTGCATGATTCAGTACCCCCTATCATTGATAGTTTATCTGGTTTTTTCATTTTAAGCTTCCTCTGATTTTATAGTTGTGTGTCATTAGAGAAAGCCCAACTACAGGCAGAGGCAAAAGCTGCAGAAGAGGCTCAAAGAAAAGCTGAAGCAGAAGCTGCCGCTGAAGCCAAAAGGAAAAGGGAACAAGAGAGACAAGCGGCTCGTCAAACTTTGGAAAATGTATCTTCATCGGAAATTAGATGTTAGAATGCATAATTAAACTTTCCTGTGAGTCTCACCGTGTCGCTTTCTCTTTGCAGATGAAGAAGACAGTGGATATAAATGAAAACTCTCAACTTTTGAAAGATATGGAGATGCTGAGACTTGGATATGATGCAAAGGTTGGGAGTAACCCATTGGAAGAGCTAGGATTGGACATGAAATTAGACGAAGAAGAGGATGAGGATGAAGAACTATGGCAACCAACAAATGGTGCAGAAGAAGGAGAAATTGATTGATGGTCATCCTTTTTTCCTCGCTATGGGAGTCAATCAATTAGAAATTCATCTACAGTTAAATTTTGGTCTAAAATGACTTTGTTTCCCGCACGAGTAATCTTTTTATGCATCCCATTATCCTGATGCATATTGCATTGAAATTTTCAGTTTCCCATCCGGTGGCAATATTACTTACTCTCAGTAGGTCGTGAAATAATCACTCGAGTAATGGGAAAACAGGCAGGGACACTATCGCAAGATAATGACTATTGTGGGTTCCAAAATTTTTGAAAATGTTAGTGAAGGACTACGGTTCTTTATAGACCAAAATGCTCACGCTAACTTTACTTTTCTGAATTAAAATTATGGGAGTTGAAAATTTCACATCTTTGTTTGAAAGCACGGACTAAAACTAACCTTCTCTCGGCTCTCCGCAAAATTAAATAAGCCTATGAACTGTTTGCACAAATCCATTTAGTGAAGTCAACTAATTTCTGCATCGAGAAGTTTTGCCCTCTAAAAGTTAGCATGGCCTGACATTATACTTAAATATGAACACTAGCGGTTTCATAGCTTGCTCCCTTCTGTTTTATAACATAAGTAAGCAGAATCGCTAATGCGACACTCATGTGCCAAAAGTTAATGTATATAGCGGCATCTTCTGCTTAATCGGACTAATCTAGAAATCCTAGAAACCAGAGAAGAGGACACAAACATAGCTAAAATAATTTTGGGGCACACAACATCAAGGAGCCTGAATTAATTCTTTGTAGTTGCCTCCATCTCTCTACCAGAAAATCTTCATCGCTTTTGGATTTGAGGTACTCGTGGACATCATAGCGCAACCCTTTTAGTTCAGTTGAGACTACATGGCTTGAAAAGCCAATAGATTCTCCAAATTCAAGACTCAAATCTTTTCCCAAGTACACTGGAAGGCCACCAGGGTTCCAACTTCCATGACTGCTGACAGAGTTATTACTTTGACTTCGCGCTTTGGTGATTTCCTAGCACATGAAATTCAATCATTGGAATCAAATAAAACAACGCTATAGGGATTAAGAATCAAGATTTGGGTCAATAATCTTTGGCATACTGAAAGTTCCTCCGATGATTAAAACAAAATAATGATAACCTGAGAGGAAGTAGCAGTATTTGGAGTTGTTGATGCCCTCATCTTATTACGGCTTTCAGGAGAGGTTTCATTACTCGTCTCCCACTGCAACCAGGGCAACGTAACCCCGTCTGTTTCAACGTTTCTGAGCATTGGTGGACTATTAAATGCTTCTTGACTTCGCAGTGCTCCAATGGATGAGCTTGTGTCACTCCTTTCTCCATCAAGCGAGGAAATATCTGTATCTTCAACGTTTGAAATAAAATCCTCGATATATCTTTCGGCCTCCTCAGTCAGGCGCCTAGACATACCCCTTCTGTCACTACCTCTCTGTAAAATTAAGTAACATCGCTTAAAAAATCAATCACACTACAATATGTTAAAGTCCTAATTGCAAGGACTTCAGTGTATCACAAAATTCTAAATCTTGCAATTTACAAAAACAAATGCACCTTCCTGGCACTTGATGGTTTTTGTATGGCCGTGCTCTTTGAATGAGGAAGCAATTCTGTAACGACTTCAGAAAGTTCTCTGTGCCGCTGCTCCTCCAATGCTATTTCAGCCAATAAAGCTTGTCTGCGCTTCACTGACTGTTAATTTCCAAAGAGAAGACTGGAATGTCATAATTCTATTTGTCAAACAGTTGACGAATTTTTTTTAATGTATTATTACGAAATTAAAGATATGTGAATTGCTTGATTGTTTTCATTGTTACATCATGAGGATTTAAGTTCTTGACCTCCACCTGTTCTCCACGCACCTTAATTTAAAATGGCATGGTTTGCTTCAATCGGTAACAAACAGAGAAAAAAGACGTTGAGATTATACGTGAAAAAAGTTATGCTAGAGGGAAAAAAGCAATAGACGGAGAAGAGGGAAACTGGAAGAACATCTTTATGTCGACAATCGTTTTTCACCACTCAGAATTTTATCCCACGTCTGAGGAAATTAAATTAAGACTTCTGTTACCGTTTCCAGGTTAATTTCACAGTTCCTTCTGCTCGAAGCAACGTCCTGAATAATAGCAGAGTTGTTTGAGAGCAAGCAATTAGCAGCAAATAAAGTATAATCACTTGGTTTACGTGCCATAGAACATGGAAGTTAACCAGATTTAACATTTCATAGACCTGTTTATTTGCCATCCTGATGCCATCTGCAGCATGCCTTAATTCTTTCCGCATTGCTTTCTGCAATCCGCTGTCCAGGACAGGACGCTCTGCCTTCAGATATAAAGAATAAAGAGTATTAGAAGTGATCAAGAGATTCATCAGTAGAAGTACTCGACTACTTGCGCTCTTTACACAAATGTAATTCATAAACCCTTTTCCAAGCACAAGCTGCTCGCATTTTCTGAATCCCAATTTTATTGTATCAAGCTCCTGTCCATACGTCGTCAGTAAAAATCCAAGACTAACTTTGACAAGCCATAAATATTTTCTTAAATTCAACAAGAATATATTTTCTTAATATGTCGTTGAAATGTCAATGTTGTCTTGTATCATCTGAGAGTGTTTTGACTAGGGCATCCAGATCATGAATTAAGTGTGTTGATGGAAAATTACGGCTGTTAGCATTCTTAGCATATTAAAGTAACAAATATAAATCTAAGGAAACCCCAAAATTAATCATACATACGTTGTAGCCATCATATGACCTCAAATCGTTCTGGCTGAGGGACTTTCTGAGCAATGGTTTTTGACTTGAATCAACTGGCTTGCGCAGCAGCTTATTCCCAATGTCACTACTTTTGGCATTCACGTGACCCTTGGCACTGTGAAAATGGTCCATATCACTCTGTGTAATGCATGAATATCTCAAATTTATTTATAGAATATGGTTGAGAGAAACTCGCCCAGAAAAGTTAACCAGAAAATGACCAATCATACTTCTGTAATGAAGAACAAGGTCTGTTTTTTTAATTTTAGTTTTGTCTGTTGGATGACAGGCTTAGCGAAGAATTTGGCGTTAGAGGTAGGCAGAGTTACATCACAATTCCTGGGTACCACGCTTTATAAATAATTGAGACATTTGAAGTAACATTTAGCTATTGTTATTTTCATTTGAACAAATAGCCTTCACCTTTTCCAGGAAGATTTCATGTGTGTCTTTGCAATTTGGCATCCACTTTCAAACTTCTTGCTAGACAAAGAGTTACTCAGCTGCTCAAATGATACACTCTGAGCAAGCAACTAAATCATTGCATACAGAGTAAAAACTATCCAGTTTGGAAAATTTTCATTTGCACAATCAAGGTACCAAGTAATTACACATCAATGACCAGTAAGTAATTGTTTTCAAGGAATTTTGTCTTCCCGCAGTGCTGAACTAGAGTCTCTTTGAAATATTAAATATTATCCAAAATACCTGGACAAAAAGCATCAAGGAAGGGTTTCTTACTTCAGAATCACTGATCTGGTACCGCACCACTGAAACTGATCTCCTTCTTCTCGGATTAGCGTCCGACACTGGCCTTCTCCCGCCAAAATTATCACCAGCGTTGGCATTTCCATCATTAGCTACCCCCGTTCTCCTGCTCGAAACGGACCTCCCTCGCCTCTGCGATGCAGGTGTCTCGCTAGCAAGACTAGCCTCAATGCGTCTCGAAGTTGAGCAACCTCGATCACCGGATTCGAAGAATGCGATGGCCAGATCATCGAGACTTATCTCCGGAAACCCAGAGCCACTAGCAGTGTCTACAAACTTACCTCTAGGTGCAGGGAACTCGTCAGGGACATTGCAAGTGTCTTGTGCAGGAATCCGACGGGAGAATCGGCTGAGACTCCGTGAACGACGATGGGATGAGGAGTTGCGAAGGGAGGAGGAAGAATCATCGGTAGAGGAAGCCGACGAAGACGGTATGGGCGTTCTCTTGGTGGTAGATTTGAAAGCAGCGGTCGCCATTGCAGTGAAATAAAACAGGAAATTGAAGAAAAGAGCTTGAAATGCAAATGGAGAATGTCAAAGCTTGAGGTGCATCAATTAAAGTGCATCATTCACATTGACTCACAAGCTCCAAGGCGATGCTCTGCAATTTGCAAGTAAAGAAATCGTCTGGGGTTTGGAATTTTCTGAGACTCTGGCTCTCCGTGGTTGAAAGTAGAAAATGGGAGGTAAAATTAATTAAAGATAAAAAAATAAACCTTATTTAATTTAAAGAGATGTGAAGATAGATGAGATATTTTAATAATTATTATTTGATTTTAGGAGAGGTGAAAAAATAAATTTTAAATTAACGGTTATACTTTTATTATTTTATTTATGTTTTTTTTTTGGTATCTATAATAAGGGGCAAGCGAGTGCATAATACTCTCAACACACGAGTTAGCCAGCCATTGCCATTTGCCAATCTGCCATTCTCAGTTTGTCCTCTTTACTCTGTTTGGCATTGTTGCAAAAATGATATATTCAGCCATAGGTAGTTTCAAATTTCATATAGCAGTAGAGTCACTAAGGTATTGCTAGAATAAAGTCGGTGGAATTAATCCAAATAAAGCAACATGCAGTTTAATCTACGATATGAGTACAAAGTGAACGATTTTAAACCAAAATGAAGAAAGCAATTTTTGTAAAAGGCAAAAAAGTTGATATTTAAAGCAAAGTTGAGGTGTTTCAGGATGAAGAGCATCCACCTAGCAGCAATTCACTGTACTTCTGCACACGAGAAACACAACAGAACAAAGAGAAAAGACATAATAGCTTTATCAAAATACTGTTAGTACAAAAATCATTCAAATAAAACTTTTCTAGAAGGCATTATGAGAAACCAGGATCTGCAACCAAACTGAAATGTTTTCAGCACTTTCAACTTCTATTCATTTTTAGAGAGGGCATTAAAAAAGTTTCAGCTGAATTAAGTTTTTAGGCATGCTCTTTCAAAGAATCTCCACATCGTAATTTTCATATATAAAAGTATAAGTTTACTTATCATAGTCGTTTTATGGTAACTTATATGGGAGATTC
>QFDD01001476.1:0-30906 GCA_006871305.1 Vachellia collinsii
CCAAACCCAAAAAAAAAAAACTGGGAAGGGATAGGGATCTCACGTAGTCGACAAATATGGTAGGTGAGGCATAAAGCATAAATCCAAACCCAAAAAAAAAAACTGTGAAGGGATAGGGATCTCACGTAGTCGACAAACATGGCAGGTGAGGCATAAAGCATAAATCCAAACCCAACAAAACAAAAACAAAAGCATAAATCCAAACAAAAGAAAAATGGCAGAAACACAATCCCACAAAAATCACAGACGAAGTCGTCAGTTTTGGGGAGATTTCATCGCGCATAAGAAGAAACACAGATCGTAGCAGGAGATCTCATCACTATCCCCGTCGTCGTCGCTATTGTCGTCGTCATAGAAACACAGTTTTGGGGGGATCTCATCACTGTCACCATTGCAGATTGTAGTCGGAGACATCATCGTTGTGGAAGGCTGGAGGTCAATGATGAGGCTGGTCTGAAGGTGACGAAATCTGAGGGGTAAATGCAGAATTCCATGGAATTTTTCACAATTCCATGGGTCTTGTGATGGAGGCCATTTCCACCAATATTGGTGGAAATGATTTCCACATGGAAATCATTTCCATGAGCCTAAATGTGTACCAAACAAACTTGAAACATAGAATTCATTTCCATTTCCAATTCCAAGGGCTCAATTCCATCATACCAAACGTACCATTAAAGTTATTAAGAATCATTTTTAATGAATGATTACAAGCTAACGACCGGATGTTGCAAATCTTGAAGGTTCAACTCCACGGGCATTTAAAAATATAATTTCTTTCGGCCATATCCATCGGGAAGTTCAATGAAGTAACTGCGTCTGAAATATAGAATTCAGGTTAATGGGATCTAGGCATTTAAAAATTAAATTGGATTCTAAGTTTTTTCACTAATGCACCGTGGTAAAATGATGATGTTGAAAAATGTCAACTATGTTAACTACGTTCAGAGACCTTTAATAACGGTATAAGTATTTAATAAAAATGTCATATTTCAGGCATATTTAAAAGCCTGTCTGTTTAATTAGGCCAATTTTTTTGTTTAAAGGCCTAGCCTACAAACCTGTAAATTTGATTAGTATAATTACATATAATCTTTAAATAGGTTCAAAAGTCTTCCATTTTGTAGAATATATAAGTTTTAATGGATTTAAAATCTATTTACAGTTTTCAGAACCCTAAATACGGGGCGTTTTCAAAGGCCTAAGAAATGACTTGGGGAGCGAAATGATGAAACTGCAGAGAAGGGCTATATAGTTGTATTGGGTGTGTGAAGATGTGGATCAGCCAAACATGCCGGAACAACATTTCCCCTATCATAGCTGAATATCAAGAGAATTCATACTTTGGGAGCCAAAGGAGATGTTGTGGATAAGCGACGTACGAAAGAAAAGGTTAGGGATTGAAAGGCGTCCCATGAGGAGGGAGAATGGAAGAATGGACCCTACTTCTTTATCTATAAAAAATCAACTTACTCTTATGTTAAGAAATAAAAGTAGAGGGAATAAGTTGAAACCTATTTTGATTATTGAATTGAAAGAAATGAACAAATAGTTAAGTTGCAATATTGCAGGTTCACTAGACAGAAACTATACATTTGATTTTGTAAAAAAATTGTTCGCACCTGGCTCCCAATTTACCCATGAGCTCAGACGTTTTGCTCAAACTGTTGCTATTGCTTTGATCGGTAGACATGGTGATAAGTCTGTTGATTGTGGTTGTCGGAGTCGCCATGAAGGGAAAGTTTCCTATGGGAATGGATTTCGTTTTGCTTTCCTCTCCGGATGTGTTCATTGATTTGGCTAGATGAAACCTCCAGCATTTCTGAAAGTGAACGAATGAAGGAATAGGATCATGTATCAGAAGCTCCATTATATGTTCAATTAATTGTACAAACTTTACAATCCAATTAATTATGTAATGTTATTATTACTTGGATAATTTTACTTTTCAATTATATGTAATGCAAATATATTTTCTTTTATTCAATTTTTTTTATCATTTTATTTTATCTCATTTTAACACAATATATACAATAATGCATATGTATTAATGATCTTCATGCCCTTTTAAGTAATTTTCCTCAAAAAGTCACTTTTCTAACATTTATCCAAACATAAATGCATTCTACCAAAAGTCAGTCTGAATTTAACCTATCCAAACATAAATGCATTCTGGTCAAAACTCTTTTTTCCAAAATGCATTTTTTCAAAAGTTATTCCTCAACGGTTTTCCAAACGGGCACTATATGTGACTATGAGCATGAGAGGTACTTTTGTATATGTTCCGCTCTTTTTTCTTTTTCTTTTTTTAAAAAAAAAGTTTAGATGGGTTAGATGTTGTAGACTCACAAAAGGCAATACATATTCTTGGGGTGCTTATAAATTGCCCACCAACAAAGTTCTTACATCGGTAACCAGATTCAACAAAGTTTTTATTGTAGACATTTATCTCTTGCTATAATAAGTAAGAATTAAGATGTAAGTTCATTTGGGAAGTTCTAGCTCAGAAAAAATGATACCATCAAAGCTTTCTGGTGTTCAATATTACCTAAAGTGTTAAAGTGCAGTAATTTTGTATTTTATTTTTAAAATTGTTGTCGATCAATGTCAATTTCTTGGCTGGATGAGACAATATAAGTATGTTTTAAAACTTTTGAGTCAACAAAACACTTCCAAAACAATATTGAACTCAAAAAAATTTTCAACACAACATTAGTTCTGTACAAAAGTTTTTAGATAAATTTACACTTTAATCCATAATCAAAACCAAAAAAAAAAAAAAAAAGTCTAGGGATAGGCATCAAGGTCACAATTCTTCAATCCTGATCAACCAATTATTTGGATAACTGATAATATGATATAGAGAAAAAGTATCGGGTACTTGTTGACCAAATGTTATTAAAAATAGAGAAAGAAGAAGAAGGGGGTTCAGAGTAAAACGGATTGGAATGTTCTTTACATTTTTCTTTTTTGATCAAAAGTGTGACAATAAAAAAATATAATCATAGGTTTTATTTTACATTGTCCATCAAGGTTAATTTTAATTTTCAGCATACAACTCAAATATTGTACGGTCATCCATGCTTGGAATATGAGCAATTTTTTGCATCTCATCAGCAGGTAACAATGGGCACCGCATTATGGTGAATGATCGTAATGATGTGAGATTAGGGAGTGATATCAAATGGTGACAATCTATGAACACAAGATGTTGCAGTTCCGGGAGATTTCCAATCCACTGTGGCAATCTTTCTCCACAGAATCCTTTAATGAGTAGAGCTCTGATGGTACTATGAGGACAAAGCCTTTCTAAAATCAATTCATCATCAGAAGCAACTTTTCGTAAAGGAGAGTAGCGCATGTCGTCCCAAACCAATGATAACTGTTGAAGATGTTGCTTCTCTTTTAATCTTGCAGACTCAGCCTCTTTAGGGTTAGACCTCAAGTAATCCAACCCTCTTAATCCTAGATACCCTCTCAAGTTGTTAAGCTCACCCAACTCCCTTATCCCTGCACTAGCCCTTCTCCTTTGCATTTCCGGGTTGCCTACTACAAAAATTGTCAAGGTTTGGAGAGAAGTTAATTTACCCAGACCACTTGGCATCCATCCTAAACCAGAGCCCAAAGGAAGCTGAAGATGCCTCAAGCTTACCAATTTGTTAATATCCCGTGGCAGTTCCTTAATATGATCGAGTTTTAAGGTTTGCAGGTTGTGGAGTTTGCAAATGGCACTTGGAATCTCCACGTGATTACCTAAAATATCAAGAAATCTTAGATGCTTCAATTTCCCAATACTCTTTGGAATCGTAGTAATCCATGAATAAGTTACGCTCAGAACACGTAAGCATCTCAATTTCGATGTGATGGATTCAAAGACAGAATAATGCATCCGGCAACACAAATGGGGTAGCAAAAGCATTGTTCTTAATTTTTCGAACTTGAGGACGGAAGTTGGAACTTCACATATTCTTTCTAGCACATCATGATATGACAAATGACGTGTTGTGTCTTTATCAATACTTTCTTCTTTCCCTTCTCTAATGACAAGATGCTCAGGCTTCGCTGCTACAAATTTTGCCAAATCATTAATGAGGTCATGCATTTTGCACGACACTATGTTGTCATAGAGATCTCTTTTGACATCTTGGAAGAAAGATCTTGAGAGCAGATTCATAAAATACTCATCCCCAACATCTTCTTCACACCTCAACTGATTAGTTGATTCAATGAATCCTTCAGCCACCCACATTTGAATCAGTGTTTGCTTCTCAAACAGAAAATCTTTGGGAAACAAGGAACAAAAAGCAATGCAATTCTTCAAGGGTAGAGGAAGATGATCATAAGAGAGTTTAAGAACAGCAAAGATTCTATCCTCCAATGACTTATCTGCATTCCAAAGCTCACAGTTCCTCATGTATGACAGATCTGTTATTCCTTCTAAGGTTTTTTCTCGCACAAGACTTGCAACAACTCTAATAGCAAGAGGAACTCCTCCACATTTTTGCACAACCTCCTTTCCAATTTCTAACAAATCCATATCACTTGATTCTCTGCCTCCATCAAAAGCCATTCTACAATACAATTCCAATGATCTTTCACCATCTAAACCTTTAAGGATAATTGGTTCATATGTGCCCATCATCTTCCCCACCTTCTCGCTACGTGTGGTAACAATTATCATGCTCTTCTCTGCTCCTTGGACTAGTAAACTTCTGAGCTTATGCCAAAGCTCAATATCTTCGTTCCACACATCGTCTAACACAATCAGAAATTTCTTTCCCTCTATTAATTGTCTCAAGTCTTGTTGCACTTTCTCCATCTCTTCTAGATCTACGTGCCCTAAAATCTTTTGAGCTATTTTTCGGACATCAAATTCATCAGAAACACACACCCACCGTTTCAATTCAAAATCATCTTGAACACGCTTATGATTGTACACAAGTTGGGCAAGTGCAGTCTTGCCTAACCCTCCAAATCCGACTATGGGAATGATTGAAACACTAGATTTCACCTTACTATTTTCCAACAAATAACGTAAAATGGTATCGTTTTCCTCCTCTCGCCCAATAATTTCGCCTTCTTGCACAAAAGAGCATGTTTGCTTTCGCTCCTCAACTACAGATAGAGGCTTAAGAGGGTGATCAATCAAATTAAATTTTTTCCTGTCATCATCAATTTCATCGAGTCTTCCCCTGAGTTCCCTCAATTTATGAGCCATCTTAAGATTATAAAGAGCTTGGTTTGATTCGGAGAAGAAGATCCGTACCTTCTTTGCCGCCTTGTTTTGAGTCATGATTCTCTTCCTCAGAGCTTCAGCGGACAAATCATCAAGAAAATCATCTGCATCATAGAGTGCATCCTTCAATCTAGCAAGCCAAAAGCCGACTTGATGATTACTGCTGGCCCGTGCCTCTGCATCCAACAATGTAGCTCTAATTGCACGGATCGTATTCTTCATGCTTTCTACATCATGTTTAGCATTCCACAGTAATTTGAACTCTTCATGAGCAAAAGAGGTGAGTCCCTGAAGAACATTCCCAGCGATGACGTCCATTGTTCTGGTGTGGGTTGAAAGAAATTCAAAGTATGCTTAATGATTCTTAGTTTGTGGGTTTGGTGAGTATTGCTGCAAACTCCAGCTTGCACATTAATATCAAAGAAGGCCTTTTACTTGGTCAAAAGCATCTTGCAACTTGCTTTTAAAAAGCTAAAATGGTTTCCTTTTTCTTTTTGTCACATAGCGAAAGTGGATTCCTTTTATTATCTCTAAAACCGATGCGCAATTCCTTACCCACACAAATTTCGTCCTGATAGTGATGATGATATTTATAAGAGATGGAATGAGTTGTAACTTTAGAAAGTGATTTTCTGTATCCAACAGTGTAACCGAGAGGAAGAAGGTAAAAAAGAGTGTCGGCAAGCTGAGGGGGGAAAGACGACACTGTCGGCAAGCTCAGAGAAAAGAAAGAAAAGAGGGGGGGGGGGGCGGTCACGTGGGTCTCTTTCTTCTCCCCATTTCGGATCCGCAAGGAAGGAGGCAGCAGAAACTTTTCTCCGTCTGTGTGCGCCTCTCGGCCCTTCTTTTGCAGTAATTTAGTCAATGAAATATTCATCCAGGTAGTTTGTAAAAAATGGTTAAATATAAAAGATAAATTGAATAAAATCTTATAGGATCAAATCTAATTTCTAATTAATTTTTTCTTTGTATAACAAAGAGGGAAGATAGTATCATTAATAAAACTCATAACACACTAAAAAAAACCAAAAAAAAAAAATACTCTTAAAAAGTTCTGTTGTTTGTGCTGTGCAAGCCAGCTGGTATTGGCAATTAATTGCTCACAGTAAAAACCAAACTCGTGAGGCCCAGCAAACATGATTGAGCAGAGAATCAGAGTGTTGAAAAAATAAAAAAGCCAAGAAGAAGGATCCCTCAGAAAGCCAAGAATCTACAAATATGTGGGAGGCATGAAGAAGGGTTTGGTTGGTTCCTCAACCTCTGCAACCAAAAAGAGGGAGCACCACCATTTTCTCATTTGCTTCGCTAGATTTCACGTATTGGATGAAATCGAGAGAGGAAAAAAAAAAATTGCTAGAAGGAGAGATGATTTTGAAGTTGAAGGGTATTTTTGGTTGTCTTTTTTCTAAACCATGCTTTTCTCTTCTCAAACATCCTTTTCACTGACTCTGAAAATTATGTTTGTGGCTCCTCTAATATGAGTGAACTTTTAAATCAAATATAAGTTCCACGTATGTTGGATAAAATCGGGCATAGTAAGCAATAAAAGTAGACTCATAATAATTGAAGTTTCGTGCAATTAGTGAAATTATGTTCAGCTTATATTTTGGACAAAAAATTGTACAGCCCAGGCCCTTATTTCTTGTCTAAGAACCATATAATGGAAAGAGACTCTGCACAACAATATTACTCTATCGACAAACAATAGTCAATAATAAAAAGGTTAAATATAGTATCACTTGTGAACAGAACTGATGGGGCATGAGCAATATTTTGTCACTCATCATCACCGCTCTTATTTTGGCATCTTTCCTGCAAAGATAAACATCAACACAATCAAAAATTCTTCTCCTCAATTAATTTCCTAAACTCTTATTGCACTTGCTCTATCTCTTTTGGAGTTTCTTGCCCTAAGATCTTTTGAGCTATTTGTCTTAGATCAAATTCATTACACACACATACCCATTTTCTCCATACAAAATGATTCCGAACATTCACATCATTGTACACAAGTTGAGCAAGTGCAGTCTTACCAAACCCTCCCAATCCAACTATGGCAATAATTCAAACAAATGAGTATATTTGTTTTTGTTCCTCAAGTACAGATAGAGGCTTAAGAGGGTGATCACTCAAATGAAATTTGTTTCTTCTCATCATCAAGACATCTTATTTCCTTCAACTGGTAACCCATCTTAACATTACAAAGAACTTGGTTTGGTTTGGAGAAGCAGATTCGTACGTTCTTTGCCACCTTGTTTTGAGTCATGGATATGATTCTTCTCCTCAAAGCTTCAATGGACAAATGATCGAGCAGGTCATCTGCATCTTAGAGCACATCTTTCAATATGGCAAGCCAAAAGCTAACTTGATGGATACTGTTGACCTTTGCCTCTGCATCCAACAGTGTAGCTCTGCTTGCAAGGATCGTGTTCTTCATCCTCTGTGCATCATGTTTAGCATTCCAAAGCAATTTGAACTCTTCTAAAGTGAAAGAGGTCAGTCCCTGAGGAACATTCACAACGATGGCGTCCATCTTTTTTGTGGGTGTGAAAGAAAATTTGATGATTTTAGTTTGTGGGCCTGACGTATGTTGCTGCAAAAAACCAGCTTGCACAAATAATTGAGTTGGAAGGTAATTGAGTTTGAAAAGTATATCTAGTCCGAATCCTTGATCATTAAAAAGACATTCCTTTCTTTCCCGTTTAACATAAGCAAACAAGGTGACATTAGACTCTTCCATTCCCTACCTTTCCCTCCCATCCATCTCCTCCCATTCCCTCCTATTAAATTTGGGTCAATGTACGTAAAGGTTTTTTTTATTAACAAATCAGTCTTATGGTTAATTTTGATCAAAATTTCTACTATTATCAAATATCATCGTAATATTTGCAGCAAATAATTTTTAAGAATCTTGATCAAAATTTATCATAATTATAAAGATGAATTTTCTTGTTAAAAAAGGGGAAATTAATCTTTTAATCCATATAATTTTGACTTATTTGTAACTCAATATCTACACTTTAACTCTTTGTAATTCAATCCATATTGTATTTGACCTGGTTGTTATTCGATATATATATAATTTGATTCACTCCAACTCAGTCCTTAAAATGCAACAATTTTATAATTTAGTCTCTATGTTATTAAAAAAATCATCTATATTATTATAAAGATCAAGGACTAAATTATAAATTGTTTAAACTATATAGATTGAGTTACAGTAAGTCAAAATTTAATAAACTAAGTTAAACCTATTGGTAATGTGTTACACCAAGTCAAAATGTAAGGACTGAGTTATAAGTGAATAAAAATTGTAGTCAAAAGATTAATTTTTTCTATAGACACACTGAGCCAAATTAATAAGAAGTTTAAGGCACAAAAACTCTATTTTCCTTGTTTTCCCCCAAGAATAGTGCCATGATATGTTTGGTTGTGTGACGTCAGCCATATGATTTATGATTAGGGTTTCAATGACTGTAGCAAAAGGAATACATTTGTAATTGTGGTTTGTGTTTGATAGAGTCAGTTAGGAAAGTTAACGATCATAGGGGTTTTGAAGAAGAAGAAGAAGAAGTTGATGACTCAAAGATGCGTTTCTGGAAAGAAAAGATTGTCCATGTGTTGATATTGTTAGTGTTATTATACCTGAAAACATGCCGTGATGTACTTGAGAGATTAATGCATGAATTAAACTAAGGTGTAGAGAGAGAAAGAGAAGAAGGGTTTGACTTTGATTTTAGGTTTCAAAAGTCTCTGGTTTGGACATACAAGTTTCAAAGTCTCTCACATGAAGGCCATAACATCAATTAGAAAGAAAACAAACACACCCATATAACTTTATCCGTTAATATATTTATATTCTCTCTATGATCTTATTATAAGAGTTAGATCATCATTTTGTAACTACTAAAAAATTTATTTAAATTAGTTATTTATAACTAATATGCGTTGATTTTCTTAAAGCACAATTCTTAATCACCGTTTATATTGAAATTATCTCTTTTACAGAAATCATCTTATGATGTGCATTCAATCGAGACGATAATTGAGAAAAGTTATAAACTTAAGAGGGTAAATAAGTGAAGATGTTTAATTTAGAATTAAAGTGAACTCTCAAGCTAGTTTTTATATTTAGGAGTGGAAGGAGTATAAATTTCTATCCTCAAAATTTTCACAACTTGCTTCTCATTAATTCCAAAGTTCGGCTGCTTGGATTGTAACTATGATGCTTGGAAACTTGTGTAGTGGACATGTAACAAGAATGCAACATGAGTTGCAGCAAAACAAGAAAAAAAAAACAAATGAGAACAAGTTTGACTTTACAAGCATCTTTCTTCAGTTGGTTCATTCGACTCTTGCAAGGCTTCTTAGCCCATACTAAAAGGTCCAATCTTAGTAGAGTAAATATAAGGCGGCCCAACTTGATTTTCCAAAATACTTTCTTATCAAAATTCAAGTTTTACTTTTCACATAATATTTTATTTTGTTTGACATATATGTATATTTGCCATTGTTTGACATGTATCATATTGGAACCTTTAAACTATATTAGCTCTTATCTAATTTTTAATATTAGAGTCTATTGACTTTTTTTTAGATTAAAAAAGTTAAATAAATTACTTCAAAGTATTTATATTTATCATTTTCTTCTAAATTAATTTGCCTAACTTATAAATTGTTATATAAAAATATTTTTAAGTAATGTATTTAATTTTCTTTATCAACAAAAAAATCAATTGACTCTTGTAAGTTGAAATATATTTTGATCATTGAATTGAAAGAAATGAACAAATAAGTTGCAATTTTCAGGTTCACTAGACAGAAACTATACATTTGATTCTATGTACAAAAAAAAAAAAAAAATTGTCTCACTCCCAATTTGCCCATGAGCTTAGACGATTTGCTCAAACTGTTGCTATTGCTTTGATTGGTAGAAACAGTGATAAGCCTGTAGATTGTGGTTGTCAGAGTTGCCACGAAGGGAAAGTTTCCTATTGGAATGGATTTCGTTCCACCATCCTCCCTGGCTATGTTGATTGATTTTGTTGGATGCAACCTCTAACATTTTTTAAAGTGAACGAACGAAGGAATAAGATCATGTATCAAAAGCTCCATCATATGTGACTGTAAGTATGAGAGGTGCTATTGTATATGTTTAGCTCTTTTGACAGACAAAAGTTTAGGCGGGATGGATGTTGTGGATCCATCAAGGGTAGCGCATGTCTTGGAGTTCAGATTGCATAAAGAGGTGCTTACAAATCGTTCATTAATAAGATTCTTACATTTGTAGCCGAATTTAAACTTATGACCTTGTGGACTGAGTCACCTTTTTACCAAGTCGACCAACATTTTTTAACGTACCTCTTTTGGCGAACCAACATAGCCTCACCAACTTATAGGGCTGAACGGCCATAGAAGTTGAGGCCTAAGTCAATCAAGGTACGACCATCCATGCTTGGGATATGAGCAATTTTTTGCCGCTCATCAGCAGGCAACAATGGGCATAACATTATAGTGAATGATTGTAATGATGTGAGATTAGGAAGGCCTTCGGGAAGTGATATCAAATACTCACAATTTATGAGTACAAGATGTTGCAGTTTTGGGAGATTTCCAATCCACTGCGGCAATCTTTCTCCACAAAATCCTTTAATGAGTAGAGATTTGATGGTACGATGAGGACAAAGCCTTTCTAAAATCAATTCATCTACTTTTGGGAGTTCTTCATCAGCAAAAGTAAAGTAGGATGTGTCCCAGCCCAATGATAACTGTTGAAGGTTTTGCTTCTCTTTTAATTTTGCAGACTCAGCCTCTCTAGGGTTAGACCTCAAGTGATTCAACCCTCTTATTCTTATATTCCCTCTCAACTTGTTAAGCTCACCCAATTCCCTTATACCTGCACTAGCCCTTCTCCTTTGCATTTTCGGGTCGCCTACAACAAAATCTGTCAAGGTTTGGAGAGAAGTTAATTTCCCTAGACCGCTTGGCATCCATTCTAAATAACAGCGACAATCAAACTGAAGATGCCTCAAGCTTACCAATTTGCTAATATCCCTTGGCAATTCAGTATAATGATTATAACCGAGGTTTAAGGTTTGCAGGCTGTGGAGTTTGCAAATAGCATTTGGGATCTGCCAAATGCTATTACCTGAAATATCAAGAAATCTCAAATGCTTCAATTTCCCAATACTTTTTGGAATCCTAGCAATACATGACCGATGTACGTTTAGAACACGCAAGCATCTCAATTTCGATGCAAGAGAATCAAAGAAAGAGTGAAACATGCAGCATTCGACATGGGGCAGCAAAAGCATTGTTCTTAATTTTTCAAACTTGAGGACAGAAGTTGGAACTATACAGAATTCTGACACATCATGATATGACAAATGACGTGTTGTGTCTTTATCAGTACTTTCTTCTTTCCCTTTTCTAATGACAAGATGCTCAGGCTTTGTTGCTACAAATTTTGCCAAATCATTAATGAGGTCATGCATTTTGCACGACACTATGTTGTCATAGAGATCTCTTTTGACATCTTGGAAGAAAGATCTTGAGAACAGATTCATAAAATACTCATCCCCAACATCTTCTTCACACCTCAACTGATTAGTTGATGCAATGAATCCTTCAGCCACCCACATTTGAATCAGTGTTTGCTTCTCAAACAGAAAATCTTTGGGAAACAAGGAACAAAAAGCAATGCAATTCTTCAAGGGTAGAGGAAGATGATCATAAGAGAGTTTAAGAACAGCAAAGATTCTATCCTCCAATGACTTATCTGCATTCCAAAGCTCACAGTTCCTCATGTATGACAGATCTGTTATTCCTTCTAAGGTTTTTTCTCGCACAAGACTTCCAACAACTCTAATAGCAAGAGGAACTCCTCCACATTTTTGCACAACCTCCTTTCCAATTTCTAACAAATCCATATCACTTGATTCTCTGCCTCCATCAAAAGCCATTCTACAATACAATTCCAATGATCTTTCACCATCTAAACCTTTAAGGATAATTGGTTCATATGTGCCCATCATCTTCCCCACCTTCTCGCTACGTGTGGTAACAATTATCATGCTCTTCTCTGCTCCTTGGACTAGTAAACTTCTGAGCTTATGCCAAAGCTCAATATCTTCGTTCCACACATCGTCTAACACAATCAGAAACTTCTTCCCCTCTATTAATTGTCTCAAGTCTTGTTGCACTTTCTCCATCTCTTTTGAAACTTCTTGTCCTAGGATAGTTTGAGCTATTTTTTGGACATCAAATTCGTCAGACACACGCACCCACTTTCTCAATTCAAAATCATCTTGAACACGCTTATGATTGTACACAAGTTGAGCAAGTGCAGTCTTGCCTAATCCTCCAAATCCAACTATGGGAACGATTGAAACACTAGATTTCACATTACTATTTTCCAACAAATAATGTAAAATGGTATCATTTTCCTCCTCTCTGCCAATAATTTCACCTTCTTGCACAAAAGAGCATGTTTGCTTTCGCTCCTTAACTACAGATAGAGGCTTAAGAGGGTGATCAATCAAATTAAATTTTTTCCTGTCATCATCAATTTCATCTAGTCTTCCCCTGAGTTCCCTCAATTTATGAGCCATCTTAAGATTATAAACAGCTTGATTTGATTCGGAGAAGAAGATCCGTACCTTCTTTGCCACCTTGTTTTGAGTCATGATTCTCCTCCTCAGAGCTTCAGCGGACAAATCATCAAGAAAATCATCTGCATCATAGAGCACATTCTTCAATCTGGCAAGCCAAAAGCCGACTTGATGGTTATTATTGGCCTGTGCCTCTGCATCCAACAGTGTAGCTCTGATTGCGCCGATCGTGTTCTTCATGCTTTCTACATCATGTTTAGCATTCCACAGCGATTTGAACTCTTCGTGAGCAAAAGAGGTGAGTCCCTGAAGAACAGTCCCAGCGATGGCGTCCATTGTTCTGGTGTGGGTTGAAAGAAATTCTTAATGATTCTGAGTTCGTGGGTTTGGTGAGTATTTCTGCAAACTCCAGCTTGCACATTAATATCAAAGACGGCCTTTTGACAAAGTCAAAAGCATCTTGCAACTTGCTTTTAAAAAGCTGAAGTGGTTTCCTTTTATTACCAGAGAACACACTGTTACTTTCCCTGAAAGCACCCATATTGCACCGGTAAAGCCAAAATGATGTGGTGTTGCAACGTGGATCAATTAATCACAAGAGTAAGAGCGAAGAAGAAGAAGAAGCATTGAATTGATTAATTTGAGAGATTTTAATAAGGTAAATGAGAATTGAATCAACAAATAAGAAGGAAACACTCCAATGACATTACTAATTTAATCTGAACTCAAAAATGATGCTCCTGGTCATATTTTGTGTTTGAACGTGCAACATTCTTAATTTTATTTTGATGACTTAATTAAAATTTAAAAAATAATTATTTATGATAAATGAATTTATCAGATAATCACTAAAATTTAAAAGATTTCGGTGGGAGAATAAAATATAGAAATAATAATAAGTTTTATTATTATTTTCGTTAAAAAATAAAATAATAAATAAATTTATTTGTGTGTTAAAAAAAAAAGACGGATGAAAAGAAGGGGGGAAAAAAGTGTCGGCAAGGTCAAAGAAAAGAAAGAGAAGAGAAGAGAGAGAGAGAAGAAGAAGAAGAAGGTGGCGGTCACGTGGGTCTCTTTGTTCTCCCCATTGGATCCGGATCGGATGAGGAAGGAGAAATTATTATTCTCCGTCTATGTGCGCCTCTGTGCAATTTCTTTTGAAATAATTTAATTAATTAAAATCCCTTGTTTTCAATAAATTTTTTCTATAAAAGTTATTCAACATATTTTATCTTTTCAATGAATTTAATGCTTATTAAAAAATTTTCAGAGTTAATATTTTAAGAAGTTTTGAGTTTTTTTTTATAAAGCCACAAGAATGTAGATGAATGTTAATAGATAATTTTAATTAATTTAAATTTTTGATTTAGTTGTTTTATTATTTTATAATGAGTTTTTAGAAATAGATACAATAATTGCTATTTCTGAACTATTTGACCAATTAAAATTTTATTAAACAATAACTTTATGGTGCTTGGAGTGCTTTTGGTGTTTTAAACAGTTTATACTGTTGAAAAAAATTTAAGATTTATTAAATAACAATTTTATACTGACAATATAAATTGTAAATTAGAGATTTTATATAATAATATGTATTTGGTATTAAATTATGATTCAAATGAATTATTTGAGTTGTGAAAAGTGCAAAAATTGAAGTGATAATCAATGACATATATTAGAGTATGAAATTTTGTTTTTTTGGATAATTAATTCAAAACTTTTAAGTTAGGTAAGCAGGTTAATCACCTAATTATGTAAATTTTGAATTAAATTTGTGTCTACATTATTTTGTAGATTAGCGTGTGATCTGAAATTATGAATTGTACTTTTAGCTTCTAAAGCTTTTATGGTTAAGTTTGTAATTGAGGTTACCGAGATTAACTTATTTTAAATGCTCTTCATGGAAATATGTGCCCATCATCTTCCCCACCTTCTCACTACGTGTGGTAACAATTATCATGCTCCCCTCTGCTTCTTGGGTCAGTAAACTTTTCAACTTATGCCAAAGCTCAATATCTTCGTTCCACACATCGTCTAACACAATCAGAAATTTCTTCCCCTCTATTAATTGTCTCAAGTCTTGTTGCACTTGCTCCATCTCTTTTGAAACTTCCTGCCCTAAGATATTTTGGGCTATTTTTCGGAGATCAAATTTATCAGACACACACACCCACCGTCTCAATTTAAAATCATGTTTAACACACCTATGATTGTACACAAGTTGGGCAAGTGCAGTCTTGCCTAACCCTCCAAATCCAACTATGGGAATGATTGAAACACTTGATTTCACCGTAGTATTTTCCAACAAATAACGTAAAATGATATTGTTTTCCTGCTCTCTCCCTATAATTTCACCTTCTTGCACAAACGAGTATGTTTGCTTTCGCTCCTCAACTACAGATAGAGGCTTAAGAGGGTGCTCAATCAAATTAAATTTTTTCTTGTCATCATCAATTTCATCTAGTCTTCCCCTGAGTTCCCTCAATTTATGAGCCATCTTAAGATTATAAACAGCTTGGTTTGATTCGGAGAAGAAAATCCGTACCTTCTTTGCCACCTTGTTTTGAGTCATGATTCTCCTCCTCAGAACTTCAGCGGACAAATCATCAAGAAAATCATCTGCATCATAGAGTACATCCTTCAATCTGGCAAGCCAAAAGGCGACTTGATGGTTATTGTTGGCCCGTGCCTCTGCATCCAACAGTGTAGCTCTAATTGCAAGGATCGTGTTCTTCATGTTTTCTACATCATGTTTAGCATTCCTCAGCAATTTGAACTCCTCGTGAGCAAAAGAGGCGAGACCCTGAAGAACTTTCAAAGCGATGGTGTCCATTGTTCTGGTGTGGGGTAAAGAAATTCGTAATAATTCTTACTTTGTGGGTTTGGTGAGTATTGCTGCAAACTGCAGCTTGCATATTAATAGCAAAGAAGGCCTTTCGCTTGGTCAAAAGCATCTGTCAACTTGCTTTTAAAGAGCTAAAGTGGTTTCCCTTTTCTTTTTGTCACATAGCTAACATGGATTCCTTTTGTTATCCACAAAACCATCGAGCAACATCAGGGTAGTTTGTCTCCATACGAAATACCGTACCTACTCCAATATCATATTGACAATGATGATATTTATAAGAAATTAATGAGTTGTCACTTTAGAAGGTGATTTTCTATGACTTTAGCGGTAGTTACGTACACAATAGAAAATTAATACATGCACACACCCATAGAAGAAGGGGCACGTCGACTGGGTCGCGTGTTGAGTGAGTCGTGTTTTTAAATTTTCAAAACATGATGATAAATACTGCTATTATTTAAGAATATTTTCAAATAAATAAATAAAGACGAAGTCAATCGCGTGATACTGTGTTGGACCGTCCAAGAGCCCAAGACAGACAAATAAATAAATAAGGGGCGAGTGATCAGTGGAGAAATTAACGCTAAATGGAAGTCGGGTCTTATTTGGAGCTTTCGGTGGCCCATTATTTTGCCTTTCGGTGGCCCATTATTTTGCCTGCCTCGTGGCAGTTGACATCCACAACTTTTAAAAGGAAATGAAATCTTTAATAAGATCATGGTCGTCACACTTAAATTTTTCATGCTTCTTGTAATGATTCAATAGATGTGCATAATCAATCTCACTCTCTGGTTTTCTTCTATTCTCATCAATTAAATCAATTCTGTACCACAGACAGGCTCCGTGACTTCCCCTGAAAGTGCCCATGTTGCACCGGTAAAGGCAAAATTACGTGTTCTAACAAACCGAATCTTCAACTTACAAATTTTAAGTGGATCAATTATAAGAATAAGAGTCAAGAGAATTAAAAAAGTATTAAATAGATAATTTAATTATGTCTTTGAGTGTGACATCCACCTTTTTAGTAACTAGAAAAGAAGGTTAAACGAAGGGTTATAGATAAATAAAAGGTCTCGAGAGTAAAAAGAGATAAAAGGAAGTTTAGAGTTTAGAGTTGCCATTTTGCAAATGTAGAAAATGTAAAGTAAAATAGTTATTTTTGAAAAGTTAGGGAGATTATGGTCATTTTGTAAAAGATCAAGGGCATTTTGATAATTTTGATCAATATACCAGAAAATGACCCTAGCCAGAGAAAGGTAGAGAAAAATCCACCGATCAATAATTGAGGCTCAGTTAAGACTAAATGAACAAAATACCCTTCACGAAATTTTTTTACGATAATTAATATTTTGGTTATTTAATTATTTTTTAGCCAAATATTATTATTTAAATTATCTTAAAGCCTCAAGAATTTAATGTTAAAGTGGCTAAAAATAGTGTATGAAGTGCCCTAATTTATAAATTGTTTATAATAGAAAGTCAAAAACAATTTGCCGGAACGGCAATACAATATATAGAAAATCACCTAATCAAGGTTTTCTTCAACAATAATTTGACTAGGTCCCTCAACTTTTTTACCTTTCCTTATCTTAGTTAATGACCTCTCAATTTCAGAGTTCACTTGCACAATTTTAGATTTTTTAAATGATTTTCTAGTCATGCACAAAAAATTCTAACAGCCAAAAATCACTAGCAAAATTTTAAATTAATGAATAAACAAGCTTCAAACACATATGGTTCAGCAAATTGATGCAAAGTAACAGCAATTGCACAAACTAGCATGCAACAAAAATAAATGTAAATGCAGGGGATCTATGAAATGCAATTAAAAACAAAACTAATGAAATCAAGATGTTTGTTTGAGTTTTCTAGAAGTTTTTTCGCAAAAAGGAAAAATGTTATGCAAGATTATAGATATGCTAAAAAAAAATGAAAAATTCAACTAGCTCCAAAAAATAATAATTAATGAAAAATAAAATAAATAAATGAAAAATAAAATAGAACACAATCAATACTGAAATTGACACTTAACTAATTAAGAAAGTCAAAAATAACTCCCTCCTCAACGTGCCATTGATTTGACTATGTCTTTGCGCTTTGGGGTCAAATGCAAAATATTTAATAACAAAAATTGCAATAAAGTGCAATACTCAAGTTATTTTCTTATCAAGAAGCCTTAATTTAACTCCCCTAAGTAAATTAAGAGTCTAAAATTCAATGAAATATGGGGTTGGCTTCAAAAATTAGTTTTCTTAATTATAACTAATTGAATGCAAAGAAAATAAATCCTAAAATACTAGTTTTGATGTTTTCTTTATAAAATTGGAATGAATAAATGAAATTGGATTGAAATATATAATATGGAAGACGCTATTGGAAATAAATAAATGACTATCCTTATTCAATTAAAATAATAAAAATTTTAAAATCATCAAGTTTAATGGAAAAACTCGAACAATTGCATTGTGCCTAATACTTTTAATCAATAAATACTCATATGCTATTGGGTAAAAGTGATATTAATATATCACTTGATGTGTGAATTGAATTAAATTGATGTACTTATGCCCTCTATATGAATGCACTATAGCGATATTCAAATTGATTAAATTAAATTATATAGACTAATGATCATTAAAGTAAATATAAATTCATCCAATCAATTGTAAAAATATATAGCTAAAAATAGGACAAGCAACAACATTCCAACACGACCACAATTATATTTAATCAAAAATAAAATTAAATATAATCAACTTTAAAATTAGGAATTTAAAATAGTTAATGAAATAACTCTCTTGATTAACTTCAGGACTCATCCCATCAGCCCATCTCCAAAATGCAATGAGTTTTAGCCACTCATCATCGTCAAATCAACTTCAATAAAATTAATTCCGTCAACCATTTGAATTTGTAACGAAGGGAGCAATGGACGCATCGCTGGTCGTTCTCCGCTGATCCTTTACTGTTTCTGCAGATATGAGGAAATGAAGATGGTGATGAAAGAAGATGGAAGGGATGGAGAAGAGGAGTGGGTGAGATGGGGACGATGAAGATGAAGGGAAAGAGATGGACTCGCGGCACTCTCTGTGTTTTTCTCTGCATTTTTTCTTCCCTCCTCACTGTTTCGGCGCTCCCTCCTTCTATATCCTCGAGATCCTTTAACCTAGATCCCAAGAATCAAATTTTGTCAGGTCAAAAACGCTGAAAAAACGCTGCTGATGAAGATGGACCTTTCTGAAATTCAGCAACTCAGCTGTCATTTCTTTTCTAGTGCACTTTTTATCTTCCAGTAGTCTTTAAATATCATTTTCTTTTCTTAGCTTCTAATTTTCAAATGTGTGTTCTAAAATGAATTTTAAAAACAAAATATAATATCTTATATCTCAAAATTCAATCAAAAAATTAATTCACAAAATTATGATATTTTTATCAATTTTAAATATATTTTCACATATTTACTTTGATCCAAATAAGTACAATTAAATTGTTATAAAAAAATAAATGCAATTAAATTTAATAAAAATCTAAATATAATTCTTAAATCTCTTAAAAATATCATAATTTCATGTAGTAAAATAGCATTAAATCAATGGGCTTTGAAGAGATTTTAACAAAGTAAATGAAGACTCCAATGAAATCACTAATTTAATCTGAGCTGAAAAAATAGAGTTGTTGGTATATTTTAGGTTTAGAGGCTTCAAATTAAAGGGATTGAACCAAGTGACATGCGAGAACTTATTTGGTCCAAAGTAATTACATTTTGAGCTTAAAATGTTGATTATATTTGTTGATTTTATCTATGCTAAAATTTTTAATTAGTTGATAGATTTAAATTTTGAATATCCATGTTCTTAGAATGAAACCACGATATTTGTTTTAATTTAGAGTTTAATAGTTTAAGATTATATGTTGCATTTAATATTACTCAGATTTTCTGATGTAAATACATTGTACCCTCATTTGAATTAGATTTGAATTTTGAGAATTAAAAAGTTGTTTCCTGCATTTTCAGACTTGATAACGAGTTCTCTGTAGAGTTTTTGTATTGAACTAACAGATTTATCAAAACTTAATTAATCTTGTGACATCGTTCAGCATTATGGATCCTTATTCTATCGTATTTAAGGGTTTAAATAGATCATCTGACATTTGTTTATTCTCAATTATTTTTATTGAACCAATAGACTTATCAAAACTTAATTAATCTTATAGCATCTTTTAGCGATTTGAATCCTTATTCTTCGTCATTAAGGATGGATCGTCTCACCTTTGTTTACCTTCGTTGGAGTGTGAATAATTGAGAAGAAGATCAAAACACATTCCAAGCAGCATTTTTATTCGAGGAAGATAGGTGGTAGCTTCTTTTCATTTGACAAAGTGAAGATTGACTCTGTTATAAACAATAGTCACATGATAAATGAATTGCGGATGTTTTCTATAAATTACCATATATGCCGGTTTTCTTTTAGTTCATTGAAAACCAAATTTGTTGAAAAATTACTCAAATTGGTCAATGGATTCAAGTGATCTTAATCAAAGATTGAGAAAAGAAACCTGTTGAATGTTGTGGAAAATTGATGTGGGGCTGAAGGATTCAAGGACTGAATACTGAAGAACACAGTGATGATCTAATAAACTGAGGCTCTCCATTCTCTAAGCTCTTTCTTTGTTTTCATGGACTCAATCATCTTAACAGAGAAAATATGCATCCCCTTGAAGTCGTAGATAAAAACATCACGAAACAACAGAGTATTTGCATTTAGTCATAAATTCATCACATTTGCTGAGCAACTCGTTGTATGCACGTCAATAATAGGACTTGGGAGCGAAATGATGAAACTGCAGAGAAGGGCTAGTTGTATTGGGTGTGTGAAGATGTGGATCAGCCAAACATGCCGCAACAACATTTCCCCTATCATAGCTGAACATCAAGAGAATTCATGCTTGGGGAGCCAAAGGAGATGTTGTGGATAAGCGACGTACGAAAGAAAAGGTTAGGGATTGAAAGGCGTCCCATGAGGAGGGAGAGAAAGGAAGAATGAACCCTACTTCAATTATTTGTCGGTCACGGGCTCTCGGAATCGGAACCTGTCTTCCTACCTCCTTCGTTCAAATATGCAAGCACGCAGATCTACTTCGCAATCCAGCATCAGCGTTAAGCCTCGTCAATAACGCTTCTCTCATTTTATATATTGGCGGAGATGCAAGTTGCTGAGTTATATATACTAATCCCTCAACAATCTCTTCTCCTTCCCATCGAAAACTCCGGCCATAACTTCGTTATTTTGTTTGTATGAATTAAAACTTTGTTATTTTGTTTGTATTGCATTTATACATTATGTAGACCAGAAGTTAACTTTTTAAACTCATTTCCTTGTGTTTACAATAATGATTTTATAAGATAACAAATCCAAACCATCCAAAACCCGAAATGGACGGAGGTCTCTAGTCTCATCCTTCCGCGTTAATATGAACTTGACAATACATTCAATGATTATCCGACTGCATTTATAACTTGATTATGAATTTTGATGAATTATTGAGCAACAACAATGAGTGGCGGCAGATGGTAATAGGTGCATGCATTCAACTGCTATCAGTGTCCATCACTCTTATGGTTGAGCAATAACTGATGATGCATATGGCCGAATTCTAAACTACACCCATACTAACTCAACATTCAACAACTCCAATACTGCTATCAGTGTTCATCACTCCTTTTTTTTTCTTTTTTTTTAAGGAGTTATAAGAATTTCTTTCAACCCACACCAAAATGATGGATGCCATCGTTGGGAATGTTCTTCAGGGACTCACCTCTTTTGATCATGAAGAGTTGAAATTGCGGAGGAATGCTAAACATGATGCAGAAAGAATTAAGATGATCCTTGCCATCAAAGCTACACCATTGGATGCAGAGGAACATGCCAACAATAATAACCATAGAGTCATCTTGCCTTTAAACTTTAAGGCACGAGTTCCATCGCTAGCATTCCAAAAATTAGCCAAAAAAACAAAAAGGATAAAATCAGGGGAAAAAAGTTGCTGGAAGGAGAGATGATTTTGAAGTTGAAGGGTACTTTTGTTTGGAACATGATTTTCTAAAAACTTTCATTTTTTTCTAAATCATACTTTTTCCTTTTCAAATCATGGTTTTTACCAGAAAAGTGATTATGAAAAATATGTGTTTGTGGCTCCCCTAATATAAGTGAACTTTTAAATCAAATATGGGTTCCACGAATGTTATATAAAATCGGGCATAATAAGTAATAAAAGTAGACTCATAAACTCAATAATTGAAGTTTCCTGCAATTAGCAAAATTATGTTGAGCTTGTATTTTGGATAAAAAATTGTATAGCAGAGAAGTCGGTCTCCTCACGACACACGCCCTTATTGCTTGTCCAACAAATAGTGTAAAAGAAGGACGGTGTCCTCCTCTCTCCCAATAATTCCATCTTGTGGCACAAATGAGTATGTTTACTTTTGTTCCTCAAGTACAGACAGAGGCTTAAGAGGGTGATCACTCAAATCAAATTTTTTCTTCTCATCAACAATTTCATCTAGACATCGCATTTCCTTCAACTTATAAGCCATCTTAACATTATAAAGAACTTGGTTTGGTTTGGAGAAGAAGATCCATACGCTCTTTGCCACCGTGTTTTGAGCCATAAATATTATTCTTCTCCTCAAAGTTTGTGGGTCTGACCGGTATTGGGAAACGGGCGGATCAGCAGGTTGAACGAGTTGGGCCAAACGGTGTGGGTTTATGAGGCCCGCATCCTAGCGGGTTGGAAAAACCCCAACTCAAACCCGCCATTTTTTATTTTATTTTTTAATATATTTATAAATTTTAATAAGTATAAATGTTTACAAAAATAATTAATATGAAGTTAATTAGCTTCAAAAAAACACCTTCGAAATAAATTTTCATATATTATTTAACAATTATAATATATTTAATAAATTTTATGTATTTTAATCCTAAACATCTTTTAAAAATATTCATTTTAATACATAAATAATAATAAGATAGAAATAAGTATATACAATCATGTGTTGTATGGTTCATAAAGATTTAACACTGTAAAAAAACTTATTTAAAAAATTAGTTTTTAAAAAACAAAAAAAAAACAGGCGGGCTGGCCTACCAACCCGTGAGTTATGCAAGCCAGGCTCATGCAACCCGCATTTTTGTGAGTTGTATTTTCTGCAACCCGAACTTTCCCCGATCTACGGACTGGGCCCTTTTTTTTAGGCTCTATGTCTAATGGATGTTGCTGCAAACCAGCTTCCATAAATAATTGAGTAGGAAGGCGATTGAGTTTGAAAAGTATATCTAGTCATAATCCTTGATGAACCCCATCTGTCAGGCGAGAGTAAGTGGCTGACGAAGGAGATTGATTTAGATTTTTCTCCATCTCTCTTTTAAGGTAATTATATCCAGTATTCTAGTGAAAAAAAAAAATAATACCTAGTCAAAGGTAGCAAGTACCTGTTGAAAGAGATAGACATCAACGTAAAAAAAATTCAAACCTCATCCCAAAAAGCATTTGCCCCTAAACACTGTTGGTAGGGGTCCTCAACATGTATTTTTGTAATAGCCTCTGCTATGTGTCCTTTTTTCGGCATTTGCTTGCTTTGGCATGAGGCCCGTAAAAGAGCGTGAATTTTTTAAAAAAATCATATGAAATGAAATTCATAATTTATTTATAAAAATAAAAAAATATAAAATAAATTTTTTAATTTTATTAAGACTAAAAATGAAGGATATAAATATCTAATTACTGATTTACAAAATATATAAGTATCCATATGTTAATTCATACAAATTAGATTACATAGTTAAGGCTATGTAAAGGGATTATCTTATTTGATGTAAATTGTTGTAACCATAATTACATTCAATATCATTACTATGCCAACCAAATAACGTAATCAATAGAATGTATCAGGATTACATGTAACCATTTTTCATATAATTAAACCAAACTGGGCCTTAATGGTCACAAGGGTTTTGAAGAAGAAGTTGATGACTCAATGATGCGTTTCTAAAAGCATGCCGTGATGTACTTGAGATATTAGTACATGAAATTAAACTAAGGGGAATTACTATAAAGTTCAATACAGAAGAATTCATATTAGAAATGTTTAAAGAGGTTGTCAATGGTAATTGTTTGAGTTGTTAATAATAGCTGCATGAGTTATCAAATGGGACCTTTCTGATATTAATTCTCTTATATGGGATTTCATAATAATTCCCCCATTAAACTAAGGTGTCTAGAGAGAGAACTCGAAGGGTTTGGCTTTGATTTTAGGTTTCAAAAGTCTCTAGTTTGGACATACAAGTTTTCAAAGTCTCTCACATGAAGGCCATAACATCAATTAGAAAGCAAAAAACAAAACACATCCATAACTTTATCCGCTAATATATTTATATGCTCTCTAATCCCTATTATTAGAGTTAGATATTTATTTTGTCAATATTAAAAAATTTATTTAGATCAGTTATTCATAACTAATAATATGTATTGATTTTTTTGAAGTGCATTTTTTAATCATCATTTATATTGAAATTATCTCTAAATAAAAATCACCTTATTATGTGCATTCACTACAAACAAAAAGGTGATTTGTAGTGGTTTGTTAAACCGCTACAAAATTATTCATTTCTAGTGGTTATAACATAATTTGCAGCGGAAACTAAGCGTTAGCGAGGTTGGCACATTAATAGCAGTTTAAAACCGCTACAAAAATTGGCATGAATGACCTCCCAAAATTGAAGTGAAAAGTTGCAGCAGTTCCTTGAAAAATAGCGCAGTAAAATCTGAAGGGTCACCAATTTATAGTGGTTTTTTTAACCGTTACAAATAAACCGCTGCAAATTTGAAAGGTCACGAAATTCCCTCCCATTTGTTTATTATAATGTATTGCTTTTGGCAAATCAATTGAGCAGATCTCAAATATGGCCGACCGGATTGTGTGTGAATTGTTGGGCCTCACAAACTTCTAAGGCCCAAGGCCCTAGGGCCCAACATATTAAACCCAAAAAAACTTTCACTATAACATTACTTCTAAACAATTTTTGTTGGATAATTAATCAGTCATTTCCCTTTCTTTGTTTTTTTTTTTTCAAATGAGAAGGATTAAATCGACATTCTATTGCATCCTTCATAATTATCATCTCATGAACACAGCTTTGGTGGAATGAGTCTTGATAACTTTAAAGAGAAAAAAAAAGCACATGCTCTCAGTGTCGATTATTCCCAGTTCAGTTGTGAATTTGTGATTGTAAATTAAAAAAAAAAATCAAGACCCTATAAATCAATAACATCAAATCCCTCCATAAGTTTAATGGACGCGTGAGTTATAAAATGGGTAAATAAAAGTAACAAAAGTGAAAAATATGTGGACGAGCGGATGAATGATGAATGGTTAACGCGAAAGCGATCCCTGATGGGGGGCCACGTATTGTTCAGTTCTGGAAGCCACAAGAAAATGATAAGCTTCCTCTTGTTTCAACATTTCTTTTGGGAGTACTGGGTACTGATTGACGAAAAGAATTATTAAAAAAAGAGAAAGGGAGAGGAGGGGGTTCAGAGCTAAAAGGATTGGAATGTTCTTTACATGTTTTTTTGATGAAAAGTGTGACAATATAAAAAAATATAATCATAGGTTTTATTTTACTTTTGCCATCAAGGTTAATTTTATTTTTCACCCATACAGCTCCATATAATTTCTATTATTTTCATTTTATAGAAAAGATGGAGTCATTAGGAGCATGCTACTCCTAAGTCCTTACACAAATATTCAAACAAAAGATTACGACACTCCAAGCACCAACATTATGCAAAGTACATACGAGGCTCAATTCTTGTATGCTCATCCAAGGGTGGGATATGAGCAATTTTTTGCCTCTCATCAGTAGGCAACAATGGGCAAAACCTTACGGTGAATGATCGTAATGATGTGAGATTAAGAAGGCCTTCGGGAAGTGATATTAAATACCCACAATTAATGAGCACAAGATGTTGCAGTTCCCGTAGATCTCCAATCCACTTTGGCAATCTTTCTCCACAGAATCCAATAATGAGTAGAGCTCTGATGGTACGATGAGGACAAAGCCTTTCTAAAATCAATTCATCAGAAGCAACTTTTGGGGGCTGTTCAAGAGCCAAAATAAAGTAGGATTTGTCCCATATCAATGATAACTGTTGAAGATGTTGCTTCTCTTTTAATCTTGCTGACTCGGCCTCTTCAGGGTTAGACCTCAAGCGTTTCAACCCTATTATTCTTAGACTCCCTCTCAAGTTCTTAAGCTCACCCAATTCCCTCATCCCTGCACTAGCCCTTCGCGTTTGCTTTTCCAGGTTGCCTACTACAAATTCTGTCAAGGTTTGGAGAGAAGTTAATTTCCCCAAACCGCTTGGCATCCATTTACAATTACAGGGCAAATCATCAAACTGAAGATGCCTCAAGCTTACCAATTTGCTGATATCCCTTGGCAATTCCTTAAAAAATTATAACCGAGGTTTAAGGTTTGCAGGTTGTGGAGTTTGTAAATACCACTCGGAACCTGCCTAAGGATATTACCTGAAATATCAAGAAATCTTAGATGCTTCAATTTCCCAATACTTTCTGGAATCCTGGTAATCTTTGACCTACATACTTTTAGAACACGTAAGCATCTCAATTTCGATGCCACAGATTCAAAGATAGAGGGATGCATCATGCATTCAATATGGGGCAGCAAAAGCATTGTTCTTAATTTTTCAAACTTGAGGATGTAAGTTGGAACTTCACATTTTTTGCCCAGCACATCATGATATGACAAATGACGTGTTATGTATTTATCAGTATTTTCTTCTTTCCCTTCTCTAATGGCAAGATGCTCAGGCTTTGCTGCTACAAATTTTGCCAAATCATTAATGAGGTCATGACACTATGTTGTTACAAAAGTCTCTTTCGACGTCTTGGAAGAAAGATCTTGAGAGCAGATTCATAAAATACTCTTCCCCAACATCTTCCTCACACCTCAACTGCTTAGTTGATTCAATGAATCCTTCAGCCACCCACATTCTAATCAATGTTTGCTTCTCAAACATAAAGTCTTTTGGAAACAATGAACAAAACGCAATGCAATTCTTCAAGGGTGGAGGAAGATGATCATAAGAGAGTTTAAGCACAGCAAAGATCCTATCCTCCAACGATTTATCTGCATTCCAAAGCTCACAATTACTCAAGTATGACAGATCTATTATTCCTTCTAAGGTTTTCTCTCGCACAAGACTTGCAACAACTCTAATAGCAAGAGGAACTTCTCCACATTTTTCGGTAAAACGGACTCAACCTAAAGGCTAAAATTCGCGCTGCATGAGCCTGATCGGCATAACCCACGGGTTATATGGGCTCAGCTCGCCAACCCGTCATTTTTTTTAAAAAAAAATTAAAAAAATTAATTTTTTTAATGAAATTTTTTAAAATTTTAGATCTTCATATACTATATAACACATAATTGTATATACTTATTTCAATCTTTCAATCTTATTGTTATTTATATATGAAAAATGAATATTTTTAAAAAAATCTTTAGAATTAGAATACATAAAATTTATTAACTATATTATAATCTAAATAATATATGAAAAATTTATTCCAAAGATTTCTTTTTTAGAGTCAATTAACTTCATATTAATTATTTTTATAAATATTTATATTTATTAAAATTTATAACATCTATTTAAAAAATTTTAAAAAAAATTGAAAAAAGTGGTGGGTTGGCAAGTTCGGACTGGGGGTTTCCTAGACCGTCCAGATGCGGGCGGTACAAGACTGCACCATTTGGCCTACAGGCTAGCCCATTTCCCAGTACTAAGGATGATGGTGGCAATCATGTGGGTCTCTTCCTCTTCCCATTGGATTAGTAGCGAATGAGGAAGGAGAAATTTTTCTCCATTCATCTGTGTGCGCCTCTATGCAATTTCTTTTGGAATAATTTAGTTAATTAAAATATCTTATTTTTAATAATTTTCTTCATAAGATTTATTCTATGTATTTTTATATTTTCAATGGTAGTATTTTAATGTCGATTAGAAAAAAATTTTAAAGTTAGTATTTTGAGAAGCTTTGAGTTTTTGTGTTTTGGTATAAGAACATAAGAATGTAAAGGAATGTTAACAGATAATTTTAATTAATTTGGATTTTTGATTTAGTTGTTTTATTATTTTATAATGGGTTTTCAGAGAGAAACACAACAATTGCCAGACTGCAAAATATTTTTGTAAGTAGGTTAATTACTTAATTATGTAAATTTTGAATTAAATTTGTGTCTACATTATCTTGTAAATGGGTGTGTGATCCGAAATTATGAATTTTAACCTTAACCTTTAAAGCTTCTATGGTTAAACTTATAGTTGAAATAATCGGGATTAATTCATTTTATATACTCTCTATAAACTGTAAGATATTTGTTAAAGGTCAATTTCTTCCGTGGGTCTGGTGAGTATTGCTGCAAACTGCATCTTGCAAATTAATATCAAAGAAGGCCTTTCACTTGGTCAAAAACATCTTGCTTGCTTTTAAAAAACCTAAAGTGGTATCTTTCTCTGTTTTTTTTTGTCACATAACTAAAGTGGATTCCTTTTTATTATCTGTAAAACCAATGCGTAACAGCAGGGTAGTTTGTCTGACTTTAGAAAGTGATTTTCTATTACTTTCGCCGAAGTTAAGCACACAACAGAAGAAAAAACACATACACCCATAATAGTAGAACTTTGCTTTCTGGTTTTCTTCTATTCTCCTCAATTTACTCAATTCTGTCCCAGGGAACACCTCTGTGACTTCCCCTCAAGGTGCCCATGTTGCACCGATAAAGCCAAAATGACGTGGTTTAGCAAGCTGAAAGATAATTAATAAAATAAATGACAATTGGATTAATAAATATGAATGAAGAGTCCAATGACGTCATTGATTTTATCTGAGCTAAAAAATGGAACTGTTAATTATGTTTTCAGTTTGGAGATTTTTAATTAAAACGATTGAACCAAATGATATGGAAAGACTTATTTGAGGCTTAATAATTACACTTTGAGATTAAAATGCTAATTATATTTTGTTGATCTTATTTATGCTAAAACTTTTAATTAGTTAATAGATTTGAATTTTGAATATCCATGTTCTTGGAATTAAACCATGATATTTGCTTTAATTTATAATTTAATATTTTAAGATCCTAAATTACATTTAATGCTATTATGTCATATTTTAATATAAATACATTATACCCCTCATTTTGAATTGCAAGAATTAAAAAGTTGTTTTCTGCACCTTCAAACTTGACAGACGGCTCTCTGCAACGTTTTTCGTTGGACTAACAGATTATCAAAATTTAATCAACCTTGTCACATCTTTTAACACTTTGAGTCCTTACTTTTCGGTGTTCAAATGAATCCTTTGACCCTTTGTTCATTCTCATTGGAACGTGAGGAAGATAGGAGGTAGCTTCCTTTTATTTGAAAAAGTCAAGACTGACTCTGATATAGCTAATAAACACATGGTAAATGAATTGCGGATGTTTTCTACTAGTTACCATGCCGGCTTTCTCTCAGTTCATTTAAAACCGAATTTGTTGAAAACTTACTCAAATTGCTCCGTGCATTCAAGTGATCTTAATCAAAGATTGAAAAAGGAAAACTGTCGAATGTTGTGGAAAATTGATGTGGGGCTGAAGGATTCAAGGACTGAATACTGAAGAACACAATGATGATCTCATAAACAGAGACTCTCCATTCTCTAAGCTCTCTTCCTTTGTTTTCATGGACTCAAATCATCTTAACGCAGAAAATATGCATCCCCTTGAAGTCGTAGATAAAAACACCACGAAACAACAGAGTATTTGCATTTAGCCATAAATTCATCAGACAGGAGACAGATTAGAAAGAAAGGTTACTGAACATGCCAAACCATGACATTTTCTTTTTAAAATTTTTAAGAACGTATTATCAGAAATTGTACAAAGCAAAGACACAATTTTTTGCCCAACATACCATATGGCTCCGCCATGGCTTGCAGCACAATATCGCTCTGCCAAGTTAACAAAGAGATGCAGAGTATACGGAGTACTCATCCAATATAATTAATAAAACTCTTAACATCACTGAAAAATATAATTCTTAAACAAGTTCCATTGTTTGTACTGTCCAATCTAATTAGTACGGTAAAAACCAAACTCGTGAGGCCCAGCAAACATGATTGAGCAGAGAATCAGAGTGTTGGAAAAAAAAAATCAAAAATAGGAGAACATGGTGAGCGAAGAAGATGAAGGATCCCTCAGAAAGCCAAGAATCTACAATGTGGGAGGCATGAAGAAGGGTTTGGTTGGTTCCTCAACCTCTGCAACTAAAAAAGAGGGAGCACCACCGTTTTCACATTTGGTTCGCATGCCCCTTCTTCTGATTACTAAACTTCTCCTCACCGGGATTCCATTATCTCCAAACTTAAAAAAAAAAAAAGAAAAAGAAAAACTCTCGTACTTACAAGCATTCCTCCGGCGAAAACGATACTGCCTTCGTCTATCTCTGCGACTCATCTTAATTTCGGCTATTAGGGTTTTTGGTTTATGCACTATTAAATTCTCAACCTTGCTGTTGTCCAAAAAAAAAAAAAAAAATCTCAACCTTGCTTAGTTCAGTCGGGTCGGTCCGGGTCGGGTCGGTCCTCACACTGTACTTCTCAGTCAACCTCGCTTAGGTCAGTCCACACTGCATGCGCATCTATGGAGTTTCAGGTCCCATATTCAATCATCTTCACCTTCTTCTGCTTCTTTCTTGTCATCCAGAAGCTATGTTCTTCCAAGAAATCCACCAAAAGCTTACCTCCAGGGCCATGGAAATTACCTCTCATAGGAAACCTCCACCAACTTGCTGGCTCTTTACCTCATCGTTCTCTCTCAAATCTCTCAAACAAGTACGGCCCCTTCATGCATCTTCAACTTGGACAGGTTTCTCATATTATAGTGTCTTCACCAGAACATGCAAGAGAAATAATGAAGACACATGATCAGATCTTTGCAAATAGACCCAAAAATCTAGCCGCTGATATCCTGACCTACAGTAGAACAGACATAATCTTTTCCCCATATGGAAACTATTGGAGGCAACTTCGAAAGATTTGTACCTTAGAGCTTTTCTCAGCAAAGAGAGTTCAATCATTCAGA
>QFDD01001477.1:0-33717 GCA_006871305.1 Vachellia collinsii
AAAACTATAAAGTGATAAAAACAATTGATTCTATAACTTCAAGGATGATTTTTGGAACCTAGGATTATTTCTCCCCCTTTGTAATTCATAACCTTAAAATAACTTCCTCTCCTAAATGCTCTTAATATATAAATGTGCTAGTCTAGGATTCTAAAAGTACTTGTAAAAGCTTTCTCAATTCAAGAACAAGTGTTTGCTTCCATTAATTGCTCAATCTCTTATTACAATTGATAAAACCCAATTTTCAAACTCCAATCCTAATGTGACTATGCAAGGTTGACAAGTATATCTCTATCTTGCCAACAAAACCATCCATTCATCAAGCAAATTTCAAGTTCCTACACCATTTTACTCAAGTTCTACACTCAACCTAGCCCTCTTAAGCATCAATCAAGTGAACCCAATATCTAAATGGTGATCAAACATTTAGAAGCACTAAGTAAAGAGTAAAATGAACACATATATATCATTAATCACAAAAGGAGAGGAGTATTTAAGAGTTAATCTATACAAGGGTTCAAAATAATCCTAGAATGAAAAGTCTAGCTACTCATATTCAGCCACAAGCTACAAATCACAACGAGAATCATAGCCCAAAACAAATTACAAGAGAGGAAAGGGAAAGGAAGGAGAAAACCAAGAGAATGAGGCTCAAAATCTCTTCCAAAGCTCAATCTATTGCTCCAAGCTCTTCAAGACCCAAACCCTAGCAAACCCAAGCTCCAAAATGCTCCCAAGAAGTGCAGAATGTCGGGCTCTCTCGGGTTTTTGCCTTAAAAATCTGATTTTTCGCTCATTACTGATGATGTACGTTTTGCTGTCAAAATTGGGCTGCGGCGGAACTGTTTTGAGCTGCAGCTGAGTTCCTCTCGGGTTGAAAGTGTGCTGTAGCCAAGATAAGTGCGCTGCAGCTCGTTTTGCCTCTGGCAATCACCTCAAATTAATGTGTTCTACCCATAAATTGATCTCCAATTTTTCCTCTTTGACTTTCCTAATGTGGTTTTGAATCAACTTTGCTCTCCAAATGCTTCCCCAAGTGGCTTGCAATTTTTCTACCAAAATATACCTTGCAAAATGATTAAATTAATCAGCTCTTAATAAGCAAGGATAAGAGCCAAAATATACACAATTAAGCAATAATGTACAATCAAAAACCACATGCACATTTTCTATCTTTGACTATTCAAAAGATGTACAACAATACTAAAAATATATCAAAATGCAAGGAAAAAGTATTAAAATGACATGAAATTCCAGAGGTTAACATGATTCCAATTGTTTTTTCCTGTTCGCCTTTCCAAAATGAACGTCATTATTGGTCGTCATTCATAGTGCGTTATAAAGTATATTCTCAAAAAAGGGCAAATTCTCCTGATTAATGACATATAAAATAACAAATTAATTAACCTTCAGTTTCTTTAAAATTTTAAAAACTCTTTAAATATTATTCTCCATCCTTTTCTGGTTTCATCAAATGATTATAACCCTCTGCTGATGAGATCCATACAATGAACAAGTATGAGTTGTATATGGAAGGGACCAATCTTTATTTTGTTAATTACTATTATCATTCTAAGAAATGGATTCCAATTGTTTTTTCCTGTTTGCCTTTCCAAACAGAACGTCATTATTGGTCGTCATAAAGTATAGTCCCAAAAAAGGGCAAATTCTCCTAATTAATGACATATAAAATAACAAATTAATTAACCTTCAGTTTCTTTAAAATTTTAAAAACTCTTTAAATATTATTCTCCATCCTTTTCTGGTTTCATCAAATGATTATAACCCTCTGCTGATTAGATCCATACAATGAACAAGTATGAGTTATATATGGATGGGACCAATCTTTGTTTTGTTAATTATTATTATCATTCTAAGAAATAGATTCCAATTGTTTTTTCCTGTTTGCCTTTCCAAATGAACATGTCATTGATCGTCATTCATAGTGCTTATAAAGTATAGTCTCAAAAAAGGGCAATTCTCCTAATGACATATAAAATAACAAAAAAATAAAATGTGGGTTTTACACTTCGCACAAAATTTGAGATTAGCTTCCATATTCACGATTTATAAATACAATAATAATTCGATTAAATAGGATCGATGGGATGGGACACGAGACATTCTTCAAGACGTTCCCATTCCATTCCATATATATGTGTACATACTTCTCCAACCTTAAAGTATGATCTCTTTCAATTAAGGAATTTATGTATTTTAATTAATTATAATAAATTTGACATTTTTTTTTAAAATACCCTTACTATATTGTGTTTGTTAAACTATCAGAATCAATTAAAAAAATGATTTTCACGCAAATAGAGATACAACATATTTTACATTAAATTTCATAAGAAAACACTATTGCGACTCTTAAGAAAGCTAATCTCACATACTTTATTTGTCTCTAATTTATTTAACTCTTCCAATATACAATTGTTTATATGATTAAACAAAATTTTAAAAAAACAATGAGTTATGTTATACAAATATATGTTCCGATTAATTACTAGCAGTAGTTTGGAAAAGTAATAAATATGATAAATAAATTTTACATTTAAAATCAAAACCAACTATACATTTAAGTCGTACGTACGTTAGGCATACGAGAAGTATATTTTTTTTATTTTTAAACTTTATCATTTGTACACCATTAATATACATATTACTAGGAAATCTTCGGGATAGGACCGGGTGGGATACAAAACAAAATTGCCGCCCTATGAATTTTCTGGGATGAAGATGCCATGTCTTATTTCGTCCCATGAACACCCTACTAACTTAAATTCAAGATCTTTTATTAAGCTAGAAGAACCCTGGTTTATTGAGCCAAAGCGTTTTAGTCCAGTTACCTATATAGGAATGTGAAGATAAGCACAAAGTCTAGTTTGGTAGATATAGTTGATGACTTCTTGACCCATAACCTTAAACCTACAAATTGGTAGGTTCAAATCATATAGTCAATGTGGAGGAATTTATTAGTTTATACATGCAAGTACTTTTGTAAATATTTTTTTTAACCAAAGATGTATTTTAGCATTGAGTAGTATACACAATCTAATTCATCTATACCTTTTGTTAAAAAAAAAGGAAGATGGTTAATTAATGTTATTTTACTTAGGTTCAAAGCAAATGTCATTTTTATGTTAAAACAATGCAACCCTGTCTATCACCAACATTATCATGGATGACGTTATGCATCATCCGCCATTACAATTTACAATTATTGCCACTAATTATTCAGTGTGACTGTATTTCTCTTTCCTTCCGATAAAGCTGTTGCATATTCTTCAACTTTCCCATTAATTAATTGAAAGATAATCTTTTTACATTACACCGTACATTATTCGTCTTGTCTTCACATCTTTTCTACTTGCTTTCCTTTACTTTAGACTATTTTTCTTTAAATAAACGTGCTACACTATAAATCTTTATTAAAGCAGCCACCCATTGTCCCATTCTAACCAACAAGCTATACTTAACTAATAATTTTTTTTACACTTTTATTTTTATATTATATTTTTAGCAGTTAGCAATAAAGTTAGATAATATATAATTTATTTATTTTATTTATTTATATTTAATTTAAAAACTATCTACTTTTATTTTTACCATGAAAAATATTTTTATAAAATTATTTGGTTTTAAAATATAATAACTTTAATATATATATAACAATAATTTGGTCTTAAATTATTTGATGATGTTAATATTAATATGATGCATTGTGATATTTGATTTGATTTTAAACATGATCTATTTTTACATAGAAGAGTATTTTAGTCTTTTAGATATTTATACATTTTCTTTTCTATTTATTTTCTCTCATCAATTCAAGCTGGATAGATGATAATATTTTTTTAAGAATTTTCTTTCTTTTCCATTTTTCTTGCTCCCAACTTTTTTTCCATCCAAGCAAAGTGTGATTAATTCTACTATACTATTCTTCTCTTTAGCTGTGAGAAATTCGCTCCTACTAGTAGGATAGTTATTGGGAGCTATTTAGTGTGTTCGCGCATGGATTTTTGTAGAAATTGAGTTGGAGTTTGAAGTTTAGAAGAGATTTGAGCTTCATATATTGGTTCTTCTTCTCCATTATTCTCATTTTCTTACTCTTATACAATGTTTGTTCTAATATCTTTGTTTTCTCTTATGGGCTCTGTCACATTCATCACATCCCCACATTACAAAAAACATGAAATTAACCACGGAATTACCAACAGAATTTTGATTTGTCACGGAATTTGCCACGGAATGAATTATCGACGGAATTTGTTACGTCGCAAATTCACCGTCACAAATTGGTTACCGACTAAATTTATATTCCGTCGCAAATTACTGACGGAATATTCCGTAGGAAATTTGCCATGGAAATTGGCAAATTTCTCTTTTTAATAAATAATAATGCCATGTGTCACCTCTTACAGCCGCCACGTGTCGCCACCTAATACATTCTCAATTTTGCCTCCTCCAAGATTCGAACCCCTACCACCTATGTACGTGCGTGATCCTTTGCCAGTTGAGCTGCGATGACCTTATGTCTTCTAAATGCATATTTAAATATATATATATAATATTATACTGTATAATAAATTATTTATATATAATATTTAGATGATTATTAATTTCAAAATTTTTATTATTTTAAAAAATATTAATTTTAATATAAAATTATTACAAATAAAAAAATTATTATTTCTAATATTTTTATATCTAATATTGATTTTAATTAAGATTTCATAGTAAATAATAATAAAAATAAGAATAATAAATAACAAATTTAAAATTGAAATTAATAATTAATTAATTATAATTATAATTATAATAATTGATTAATAAGAATTAAATAATAATTAAATTTGCCATGGAATATGTTTCCATGGTTTTCCATTGTTAATTTTGCCATGGAAAATTTTCGTCAGAAATTGCCACAGAAGATTTTTTCGTGGCTAATTTTACCACGGAAAATTTCTTTCGGAAATTGCGACGGAATATTTTTCCATGGCAAATTTTGCCATGGAAATTTCTATCGAAAATTTTTTTGATGGATTACTGACGGAATTAGCAACCGAAAAAATCCGTGGCTAATTCCGTCGATAATGTCATTTTTTTTAACCCGTGGCTAATTCCGTCGATAATGCCACTTCTACAAATTTACAATATGAGTTTATGTTGATGAATTTATTTAAACTCATGAGTTTAACCATCTTACCTAAAATAACCCCTTCCCATGGGAAGGGGACAAGTGCAAGGAGGTCTTGGCTAATCTGGGCTTTGGACTAGAGGATGGAGTACACATGTGGTTGAAGTGTACCGTTGATGGGCTCAACGGACTGTGTTTGGCTATAGAGTTTGGGTAATTGAGTGTTTTGATTGTTAGCTTTATTCCCCACTTATTGTTTTGGGCTTTAGACCATTATCTAGAGCCGGTAATATGGGCCCAACCCGCCAACCCATGGCGGGTTGGGTTGGGAAAATCACAACCCATATGTAAGCGGGTATTTTGAGCCAGGCCTGCAGTGGTTTTGGCCCTCCCAGCCCGCCAACCGTTTTTTTTTTAATTTTTAAAAATTTAAATTGGGCCCAACCCGCCAACCCATGGCGGGTTGGGTTGGGAAAATTACAACCCATATGTAAGCAGGTATTTTGAGCCAGGCCTGCGGCGGTTTTGGCCCGCCCAGCCCGCCAACCGTTTTTTTTAATTTTTAAAAATTTAAATTGTTTTATAAAAGATATGTGGATAACATCTAATAATAATGTAACCCTAATTAATATTGTATGTCTATTGATCATTTGATTAGTTTATATTTAGTTTAAATCCAATCTTATAAAGTGCATTATATATCTTTAAGTTGTATTATATAAAATTTGAATTAGATTTTTTATGTTCAAGTTATGATGTACTTTTATTAATTAAATTTAAGAAAAAAAATTATTTGAGGTATTGAAACAAATAAAAAAGATATTTTAAACATAGGCTAAAAAAATATTATGAGTAAGAAAAATATAAAAAAAATTAAAAATTAAAAAAAATAGTGGCTGGCTGGCGGGCTAGCCCACCAACCCGCCATGGCGGGCTGGGTTGGGAAAATCCCAACACATATGTAGGCGGGTCTTTTGAGCCCGCCGCCAACCCGCACCCTACGGGTTGGCCCACATTATCAGCTCTACTTATCATCAATCGATCAATCAACTTATCATCAATCATCAATCAACTCATTTCTTTAAAGTTTGTACTCAAAATCTTATTGGTCTTTTATTCTTCTTCTAATTGGTCCAAGTCAACTATTCTAATTACAGCTATTATTTCTCTTTATAAATTCATGGTGGGTAACAATATCGATCTTTAAAATTCAAATTTTAATTCAATATCTCCCTATTTCATCTCTAAATACAATTATCTCATTTTAATAATATCTTTTATAATATAAACATATTATTTTTGTAATAAAATATAACACAGACTTTTGTTTTCATTTTTCCAACAACACCTAAATAAATATATATTAATAGATATTTAGGACTATAGTAAGGTAAGTAGCTAGGTCTAGGTAATCAATCAAAATAAGTCATTTGTATTTTTTTTACAAATCATCATTTAACTCCTAAACATTATTAAAATTATAAACTCTAAAACTCTAAAAAAAAAATTCTTATTTTAAGCGGTTATTAAACAAACAAAGAGAACATATGACCCAATTGTAAAGAAAATGATATAATAAAGTAAAAATAATCACACATTACTTTTAAAAACAACATCTAATATAAAATTTATAAATGATATTTTTTTAGCACTACATCAACAACAAATTAAATTAAAGAAATGATAGATATCCCAAAAAAAATATATGAAAACAAAAATAAGGACTAAGAATAAAGAGAAAATAGCATTTAAGTCCCATGGAAGAGGAGAAATGATTAAAAAGTCCCAATAGAAACTTTACTTACTGGAGAGTCCCAAGTGATGTCAATGGAAGAAATTGTATTTACGCGATCATCAATGTACCCAAGACGGAAAAAAAAGGAACAGAGAAGACACAAGAGGAGAAACAGAGGAGACCCAAGACGCCTTCATTTCCTTCATTACCATCACTATCTTCATCTTCGTCTTCTTGCTTCCTACTCACCATCGACGCTGTCACACAGAGAGAAAGGGAGAGAGTAGCTTGGGCGACAACGAACCCTAGCATGGAATGATTTGCCGTCATGTGGGGAAGAAGAAGGTCATTGTTGTGTCACTGGAGAAAAAGAAGTCATCGTAGTTGGGATTCACAAGTCCAATACCAAACACTATTAACAAGTTAAGCATAAAAAATTGACAAGTCCAATGGTTGCCATTGACAAGTTGAAAAACTAGATTGACAAGTGCCTACCTACATCAACTTTTGAAGCCAAAACTTAAGTTTTGGGCTTCAAAACTCGAGTTTCGAAGCAAAACTCGAGTTTTTCTTTTAATAAAACTACCATTGACAAGTTGAACATAAGGGATTGACAAGTCCAATAGCTACTATTGACAAGTTGAGAAGCTGGGATTGACAAGTCCCTTACCTATATGATATAACTCGAGTTTTGAAGGCCAAAACACAATTTTGGCTTCGAAACTCGAATTTTGAAGCCCAAAACTCAAGTTTTGAAGTCCAAAACTCAAGTTTTGGCTTCAAAAGTTTATGTGGGTAGAGACTTGTCAATCCAGCTTCTCAACTTGTCAATGGTGGCCAATGAACTTGTAAATCCTTGATGCTTAACTTGTCGATGGAGTTTGGTATTGGACTTGTGAATCCTAGCTACAATGACTTCTTCTCCAATGACGTGATGGCGACCTTCTTCTTCCCCACGTGACGACAACTCATTCAATGCTAGGTTTCATTGTCGCCCGAGCTGTTCTCTCCCTTTTTCTGTGTGAAGCGTCGATGGTGAGTGGGAAGGAAGAAGACGAAGATGGTGATGGTGATGGAAGCGATGAAGGCGTCTTGGGTCTCCTTTGTTTCTCCATCTTGTCTCTTCTCTTTGTTTCTCTTTTTTCCGCCTTGGGTACAATGGTAATTGTGCAAATACAATTTCTTCCATAGACGTCACTTGGGACTCTCCAGTAAGTGAAGTTTCTGTTGGAATTTTTTAATCATTTGTCCTCTTCCATGGGACTTAAATGCTATTTTCCCAAAAACAAAACACATGCATATTTTATATTAACGTATTTTTCCATGTTATATATTTTTCTTGAATTATATTGATTCTTTATTATAGTAAAATACATTTTAATGCACAAAAGAAACATTTATTGTTTTTAAAATACATAATAACAAATGAAATTTTCATTAAAAAGAGGGGAAATATTATTTATTTTTCTCTGTCTCATAGGTTTAGTTTATTATGGGTATAATTGGAATTAGATAGGGGTTTGAATATTTAAAATTAACCTCTAAAAACTTATATATATTAACTCAAAAACTCCTATAGTTAATAATCTTAATATTATAAGTAAGAAATATATATTGTCATGTAAAAAGCATATATGGCATAAAATATTAAAATTCAAATTTAATGAATTAATATTCTAAGTTAATAATAATTTATTAAATTTCTGAATTCCATAAACTCTCATTTTGTACAACTTAATTGTACTTTAATATTTAATAATTTAATAAATTTACCTCATTTTTCTAAAATTATGCTTTTAGATTTATCATTTTAGCAAAATATACTTTAATATATTATAAGCTTATACCATTTATTTTTAGAATCATAAAAAATTATATTTTTTGAAAATAAATAGCAAAAAAAATGATTTTTTTTTGTGTGGATGAAATTTTCATGGAAGATGAGGGGAAGTATTATTTGTTTATGTTTTGTGTTCCATAGCTATATTTCACTGTGTAGTTTAAATAGAAACATAATTTTAATCACCTAAATTTTAAATGTTTGGATACAAAATTAAGAAAGTCATTATGTTATATTTTAAAATTACATGAAACTTTTTCTTGGGATGAGTCATGAGTGTGGGATTTTGTTAAAAAAAAAAGGGATAACTCAAATGAGAGTACAAGATATAATTGTAATCATGATATTTAATATTCTACTAATTTATATTGAGAAATTTATAAAATACATTATAATATTATATACTATTGTTTTCAATATTTCGTGTATCGCATGGGATTAACTCTAGTTGCGTCTTAAAAATATTGTCCATGGCCACTTGGCCAGTCTTCGAGAAAATCTTCACATGCTACGAAGCATTAATTGCGTCTAATGGAGTGCTTGCTTTTACCTATGTATAAAAGAGGGAAGAGGAGTAGTAAATGGATTTTGTTCTTTTGGATGGAAATAGGTTTGACCAGATCAAACCTTGATTAAATAGACATACACTTCTAACTAGGATCTAAAGCCTAAGTTTGAGCTACATGTATATATATATATACCTCGTACTTTTTCTTAGGCTGAGGCCTGATCTACCCTAAAGTTTTTTTAAAGGCCTACTTGCAATGTAAGCATTCAAAACTGTCTCATATTTAAGCCTAAAGTCTACATTTTATATATGCTTAAAAACCTATATTTTTGCAAATGGAAGAGTTTAAATACTCTTTGAGTCTATTTGAAGACCACATATAATTAAACAGATCAAACCTGTAGACTTATAGGTTAGCTCTTTAAAAGAAAAGCATGTGTTGTTTGAAGAAACAGGTCTTTGAATAGTTTTGAAAATTACTGAAGATTCACGTGTATATCTACGCATCCTTCCAAGCCATTATAGGATTATTGATGAAGATAGCGGAGCTTCTGATGAAGGACTTGAAGAGTTTGCGTCTCCCAATGGCAATGCCAATGGCTCCCTAACAGCCTGGACATGTTACCCGTCCTGCCTGAGTAGGGTGTGTGGATATATGTGATTCTTGCATGGGAAATGACATTGAAGAACCCATAATTTATAATATTGACAAGCAGGGATTCTTTTTTTTTTAAAAAAAAAATGGTCAAAATCTCATTCCAAAGCCTGTCCACGATATTGTGCTCGTTTGGGTTAGGGTTAGGTACAGATACCTCTTTTTTAACTTGATTTTTGTTCTGCAGAGTAAGTTTGTAAAAAAAGCTTTGTCCTGACTTGCTTGCTTGTGTAACATTTATCAGGACAGAGCCATTGATGAGGAGCACACAGCATCAAGCATCCAATGACCTCATATTCAGTTGACGACAAAGCTTTGAGCAGCGAACTAGAGCCCATATTTGTTTGAGGGTCTGACCTGACTCCAGCAACGACAACGGAGCAAATTCTAGATTTGGGTATCCAAGTCGTTCTCAACTTGTCTGGTGGTGAGGAAGAGCAATAGTCCGATAGCAAAGAAGGCACCTCTACCGAGTGACATTAACTGTGTGATTTGGATATACATATATATATATATATTGTTGGCACTGCAAGTGCATGTGTGTGGCTCCAAGTAATAAAGTGATTAGTAGAGTATTGTTCCCATAAGGATTCAGTTTCAAAACCCGGTCAAGTATAAATTATCACACTTTCACCTAACTTGTGTGATACAAATCTCAAGAGTCGATGAAAACTATTTTTAAACATAGAAAAAGATATAAACAAGTGATTCATAGATTTCAAGGATAATTTTCAGGGCCAGGATTATTTCTCCCCCTTTGTAATTCATAGCATTAAAATAACTTTCTCTCATAAATGCTTTTAATGAATAAATGCGTTAGTCTAGGATTTAAAAGGTACTTGTAAAAGCTTTTTCAAGTCAAGAATAAGTATTTAATTCTATTAATTGCTCAATCTCTTATTACAAATAATACAACTCAATTTTTAAGCTCCAATCCTAGTGTGACTATGTAAGGTTAATAAGTATATCTCTATTTTGCCAACAAAACTATCCATTTATCATGCCAATTTCAAGTTCTTTCACAATTTTACTCAAGTTCTATACTCAATATAGCCCTCTCAAGCATCAGCCAAATGAACAAGACATCTAAATGATGATCAATCATTTGAAGCACTAAGTAAAGAGTAAAATAAAAACACACACACACACACACACATCATTAATCACAAACAGAGAGGAGTGTTCAAGAGTTAATCCATATAAGGGTTTAAAATAATCATACGATGATAAATCTAGCTACTCGTTATCAACTCCAGGAAGAAATCATGCCCATAACAAATTACAAGAGAGGAAAGGAAGAAGAAGGAGAAAACCAAAAGAAGGAGACTCAAAATCTCTTCCAAAGCTTAATCTCTTGCTCCAAGCTCTTCAACACCCAAATCGTAGTAGACTCAAGCTCCAAATTGTTTCAAGGAAGTAAAAAATGTTGGCCTCCATAGAGTTTTTGACTTAAAACCCTAAAAAATCTGTTTTATTACACATTACTGGTGTTATGCATTTTGCTGTTGAAATTGGGCCGTAGGAAAACTGTTTTGAACTACATTGGAGTTTTCCTTTGGTTAAAAGTGTGCTACATCCAACATGAAGTGCGTTGCAGCTCATTTTGCCTTTAGAAAATAAGTTACTCCACTTCAAATAAATGTGTTCTACCCATGAATCGACCTCCATTTCTTTTTCTTTGATTTTTCTAATAGGCTTTTGAATCAACTTTGGTCTCCAAATGTTTCCAAGTTAACTTCAAGTGGCTAGAAACGTATCATTCTTTTACCAAAATATACCTCGCAAAATAGTAAAATTTATAAGCTCTTGATAAACAAGGATAAGAGCTAAAATATGTACAATTAAGCAATAATGTGCAATAAAAAAACCTAATGCATATTTCCTATATTTGAATATCCAAAACATGTACAACAATACTAAAAATGTATAAAAATTTAAGGAAAATGCACTAAAATGACATAATATCCAAGAGTTTAACATACACACACATATTATGGCGCAAAAGAAAACAAAAAATAAAAAAATCATGTATATGGGTAAACAAATTATAATGTTTGGATATATATTATCATATACATTGTTAATATTAATTATTCATTATAACTATATGTATTTAATTTTTATAATTTTAATACTAAATATTATGTACAACTATATATTATTTTAACATTATTTGAAAAATTCGGCATAAATAAAATAAGGTAAAGTTGTATATATAAAAATATTTTTCCTCCACTTCCTTTTTAAAACCAAATAAAGTGACATTAAAATCCCTCCCCTCCCTACCCTACCATGTGGTCAATCCAATTAAGGTAATATTAAAATCCCTACCCTTCTCTTTTCACCGGAGAACAAAAAACCGAACTGAATCGACATGTTCAGACCAAAAATCGGTGAAACGATCATCAGTCTAGTTTGGCTAAGCTATGAATCGGGGACCAGGTTGACCCGTGATGGGTTGAATTGGCAGGTCAACTGGTTTGGCTTTTTTTTAAGAAAAAAAAACTTAAAAGCTGAAAATACATAAAATTGGAACCATAATGGGATGCTGTTGTTCATTAATTGTTAAAAAAAATTGGTAACAAAACTATCCTTTAATTCTCTATTTTCTATTTTAAAAAATTTACTCATGATCATATAAGATATAATTAATTCATTTTATCCCAATAGTTTTTATCACTAATATTGAATTAAACTCTAAAAATTTAAAATATGACTAAAATAAAATAATATTATAGATTTTACCTATTAATTTTTTAAAATAAAATATAACATATTAAATTATATTATTTTAATATAGTCAGTTTGACTCCAGTTTAAATCCAATCTGACCCATTAACCTTTAAACCACTATCTCACCCGATTCGATTTTTTGAATTTTGCTTTTCTCCAAGCCATTCAGCATTTTGACTTGATGGTGAGCAATTCATTCTCATCAATCAAGTCTTGTGTTCAAACCTTGGCACTCCTTCTCTTTGAACCTTGCTTTTCTCCCTGGAACCAAATAGACCCTTGTCAATACCACTATGGTAGCGAAGAAAGTTAAATGTTAATCCAAGAACCTTTTTTTTATATTTTATATAATTTTTAATAATGTATGTATTATTATATATTATTTTAATATATTAATCTTATGACCTAAGAAGTGACTTATTTACTATTTATATTTATTTATTTATTTAATGCTTTATCTCAATTGATTAATATATAAATACTCATTAAAAGCAATATGACCATTTGCATATTTTTCATTCCTATTTTTTTAGTTGGCAACGAAACCAAACTAGCCCAGATGAAACTCATCACCACTCCCATACAAGGAGATTGCTTTGACACTGGGGCAATACACTATGCGTGGCATTTTTAACTTATCAAACATAAATTTTCTCATCAAACTAATTTTCATTCTAACCCAAAAAAAAAAAATTCATTTCCTTCTATCTTTGCCATCACAATCAATTATTCCTACTTACTATCTCTAGGATTTCATGTCATTTTAGTGCATTTTCCTTAAGTTTTTATACATTTTTAGTCCTGTTGTACATGTTTTGAATACTCAAACTAGAAAATATGCATGAGGTTTTTGACTGCACATTATTGCTTAATTGTGCATATTTTCACTCTTATCCTCGCTTATTAAGCTTATAAATTTTATTATGTTGCAAGGTATATTTTGGTAAAAGAAGGATATGCTACAAGCCACTTGGAATTAACTTGAAAGCATTTGGAGACCAAAGTTGATTCAAAAGCACATTAGGAAAGTCAAAGAGGAAGAAATTGAGGTCCATTTATGGGTAGAACGCATTCATTCAAAGTGAAAAACTTATTTTCCAGAGACACAATGAGCTGTAGCACTTATCTTGGCTGCAGAACACTTTCAACTAGAGGCAAACTTCGCTGCAGGTCAAAACAATTCCATCGCAACCCAGTTTTGACAGCAAAATGCACAGCACCAATAATGTGTGAGAAATCAGATTTTTTTTTTTTTAGGTTTTTAAGGCAAAAACTCGAGAGGGTTTGACATTCTGAATATTTGGGGTGTATTTGGGAGCTTCTTAGTATGCTAGGGCATGGATTTTGATCGAGATTGAAGTGAGGTTTGTAGTTTGGAAGAGATTTTGGCTTCTTATCTTGGTTCTTCTTCTCCATTCTCCTTTGCTTTCCTCTTGTTCTATATTTGTGCTAGTATGTATATTTTCCTATGAGTTTCTTGAACATGAGTGGCTAAACACTTTGCTCTAGGATTATTTTGAACCCTTGTGTGGATTAACTCTTAAATACTCTTCTCATTTTGTGATTAATGATATATATGTGTTTATTTTACTCCTTGCCTAGTGCTTCTAAATGATTAATCACCTGAAATGTTGGTTGATGCTTGAGAGGGCTAGATTGAGTGTAGAACTTGGATTGTGTAAGAACTTGAAGTTTGCATAATGAATGGATGGTTTTGTTGGTAAGATAAACATATACTTGCCGACTGTTAACCTCTAGAATCTCATATCATTTTAGTGCATATTTCTTACATTTTGATACATTTTTGGTATTGTTATACATGTTTTGAATGCTCAAAGATAGGAAATGTACATGAGGTTTTTGATTGCACATTATTGCTTAATTATGCATATTTTGGTTCTTATCCTTGCTTATTAAGAGTTCATAAATTTTATCATCTTGCAAGGTATATTTTGGTAGAAAAATAATACGTTGCAAGTCACTTGGAATTAACTTAGAAGCATTTGGAGACCAAAGTTGATTCAAAACCACATTAGGAAAGTCAAAGAGGAAGAAATAGAGATCAATTTATGGGTAGAACGCATTAATTTGAGGAGAAGAACTTATTTTCCATAGGCAAAATGAGCTGCAGTGCACTTATCTTGGCTACAACGCACTTTCAACTAAAGGCAAACTTTGCTACAGCTCAAAACAGTTCCGCCGCGGCCCAGTTTTGACAGCAAAATGCATAGCATCAGTAATAAGTGAAAAATCGGATTTTTAAGGCAAAAACCTGAGAAAGCCCGACATTCTGGACATTTGAGGAGCATTTGGAGTATTTTTCTGTGCTAGGGTTTGCTTCTTGGTGGAGATTGAGCTAGGTTTTGAAGATTTGAAGAGATTTGATCTTTTTTTCTTGGTTTTTCCTCTCCATCTGTCATTCTCTACTCTTGATTCAATATTTGGCCTGATATATATATATATATATATATTTTCTCATGGGTTTGTTGATCATGAGTGGCTAAATACTTTTCTCTAGGATTATTTTGAACCCTTATATGGATCAATACTAAATTTCTCCTCTCCTTTTATGATTAATGATATATATATTTGTGTGTTCATTTTACTCTTTGCTTAGTGCTTTCTAAATGTTTGATCACCATTTAGATGTTAGGTTCACTTGATTGATGCTTCAAAGGGCTAGGTTGAGTGTAGAACTTGAGTAAAATGGTGTAGGAACTTGAAATTTGCATGATGAATGGATGGTTTTGTTGGCAAGATAGAGATATACTTGTTAGCCTTACATAGTCACATTATGATTGGAGCTTGAAAATTGGGTTTTATTAATTATAACAGGAGATTGAGCAATTAATGGAATTAAACACTTGTTTTTTACTTGAGAGACCTTTTACAAGTACTTTTAGAATCCTAGACTAGCACATTTTTCATTGAAAGCATCTTTGAGAGGAGGTTAATTGAATGTTATGAAATACAAGGGGGATGAATAATCCTAGGTCTCATCTTATCCTTGAAGTCCATGAATCACTTGTTTATATTTTTTTTTTTATGTTTAGAAATAGTTTTCATCCACTCTTGATATTTGTATCACTCAATTTAGGTGAAAGTGATATAATCATTGCTTAATCGGGTTTTGGAACCAAATCCTCGTGGGATAGATCTACTTATCACTTTATTACTTGATGCAACCCATGCACTTGCCGAGCGAACACCAACCTTGCATAGTCAAATTAAGATTGAAGCTTGAAAATTGGGTTTTATTAATTATAATAAGAGATTGAGCAATTAGTGGAACAAAACACTTGTTCTTGACTTGAGAGAGCTTTTACAAGTACTATTTGAATCCTAGACTAGCACATTTATTCATTAAGATCAGATATGAGAGGAGGTTGATATGAATGCTATGAATAACAAGGGGGATGAATAATTCTAAATCTCATTTTATCCTTGAAGTCCATGAATCACTTGTTTTTATTTTGTTTATTTTTAAAATATAATTTCTCTTCACTCAAAATATTTGGATGCTCAACTTAGGCCAAAGTGTGATAATCATTGCTTGATCGGGTTTTGGAATTAAATCCTTGGGGGAACGATACTCTACTTGTCACTTTATTACTTAACGCGACTTGTGCACTTGCGGTGCAGACACGTACCATACATATCTTGAGATATGTTGTAATCATAATCTAGAAAGTGCATGTTAACCAACACATAAATCCTAAGAATCAAATCAAGAATCGTACATTAGATTTTTACAAGTTCTATTAAGGGCATTACAACAATCAACTCACTATAAAAAAAATTGACTTTCAGTCACTATTGAAAGTCTTTCAGCGGCAACAAGTTGTCGCCTGTAATATCCAGGTTTTTGATAACTGGATATGAAGGCTAAACAAGTGACTAAGGATTAATTAAGGGTCCAAAAGAGTAAAAGTGTCATTCTACCAAACATAGAAAAAGTAAGAGCAAAATGGTCATTTTGAAAAAGTAAGTGACTAATGTGTCATTTTGGAAATGCAAGGACCGAAGAGTCATCTTTAAAATGGGACTAAAGTGGAATTTCAAAAATTTGAGGGACCAAATTGCCATTTATGAAATTCAAGGGTATATTGGTAAATTTGAGAAGTCAAAGGGCATTTTGGTCAAAGGTTGACCAGAATATCAAAAAAAAAAAATTTACAGAGTCCTAAATGATAGAAAAAAATCTATTGATCAATAATTGAGACCCGGTTCAAGTCAGTATGATAAAAATAACCTTTACAGGAATTTTAAAGATTATTTAATATTTAGATATTTAATAAATAATTAATTAGAATATCCAGAAAGGCCTTAGATATATGATTCCAAAGCAAGGATAAATAGCTCAAAAATTGTAGAAAATTATAAAATTGTTTACAAGAAAAAGTTAGAGACAGCTTCCTGGAACCAAACGGTTAAAAGGTCACAAGAGGAGTTGATTGGCCACCAAGTAACTAAAACTTGGTCTCCAAGTAAGCATAGGGTGGTAATTTTGATGAAGGTTACTTGGCCATTAAGTAAGGACAAGATGGCAATTTTGAGAAAGTTAATGGGGCATCAAGTAAGGGCATTTTGGTAATTTTGCCAAAATATCAAGGAAATTGCCCAAGGACTGTCGCCAAAGGTATTGGGAGTGATAAAAATAAGGCACCGCTAAAGATCCCCTTTGGCAGTGACAAAAAAGTCACCACCGAAGGGTATTTTGTCACTGCTGTAGGGTAGTCGCCGTAGAAAGTATTTTCACAATTATTTAAAAAAATAATAATTTACTTCAATGACTACCACATCATCACCGACTGGTGCCACGTTATCGATGACTCCCGCATCACCACCATTCCCTACACACCACGTGTCGTCACATATATGCCACCTCACCTATACTGTCACCACCTTACACTACCACATGTTGCCAACTAATAAATCTAAATGTTTGACTTCTCCAGGAATTGAACATTCAAACCCTTGAGCGCCCGCATGAACCTTTGTCAGTTAAACTGCAATAACTTTGTATACTTTAAACGTATATTTAAATATATATATATATATAATATTTTACTACATAATAAATTATAGACATTTATACACACACATGTTTATGTATATATATTATTTGTATATATATCTATATATAGAATATCTAATATTATTAGAAATTAAAAGTAAATTGGATGATAATTTTAATGCATGCGTTTATTTTTTTTATTTTATTTTATATATAGTATATTATTGATTGAATAATATATTATTTTAATATATTAATATTTTATACACTTATATAATTATTAATTTCATAATTTTAATAAAAAATTTACAAATAAATGAATTTTAAATAATTTAAAATAAATTTCTTACCTTCAATGGCGATTAAAAAAAGTCACTGCTGAAAGTTTAGCCTCCAACAGCGACAGAAAATTATCACCGTTGAAAGTCACCTTTAACGGCGACCAAAAAGGTCGCTGCTAAAAGTCACCTTCAACGGCCACCTAAATATCGCTACTGAAAGGCCCCTTCAATGGTGACTTTTTTTTTTTGGTCACCGATGAAAATCTTCATTGAAAGTGTTTTTTTTTTTTATGTAGTGACTGTATTATTTTGGGTGAACTAATTTCTCCAAACTTTAGAGACTAATGAGGAAGACCTGAGTTACCCTTCCTCTAAAGAAACCCAAGTTACTATCTCTTTTTATACTAGTGAAGATAACACAATCCCACACTCATACCATTACACAATATCCTCATTCACTAACTCACCCTTTTAACAATGTATATATTAAAAGTCTTTGTGTCATTCTCCCATATTTTAATCAATCAAGTTGTTATCATCATGGTTATGGGAAAATTAGGTAGCAGGGACGGAGCCGGAAATTAAAGGGGAAAAAACCTAGAGGGCCTCAGTGCTTGATGGGAAATTAATTATTTGTTTATGCACTTCTAACAAAACGAGTTCTCAGGAATATGATAGTAGCAACAAATTTGGGATTTATTATATTTTCTGCACATACACGCTTCATTGTAGTTCTTGGCACTGTATTCTTTCTAAGCTCAAATATGTTAAGTAAAATTAACAACTTCACAGTTTTTAAAAAATTGGTACGAGAATTTTTCGGTTTTCTAATTAAAATAAATAAAATTGATATTCTTACACTTGTCGAAAAATGTAATATTTTCAATTTTTCGGTTTTCTAAAGTTAATGTCCACAATAAAATTAAACAGTATACGAGAATTAAAATAATGCCAAAAAATTAATGCAATAAAATAAGGATGAGATTCGGGAAAAAAGATATAAGTATACATATATCTTTATCCCATCTTTTGAACTAGCACCATTACACAATAGTGATTTAATGTCACCTTATAGTGCAAAAAAAAAAAAACTTGATTTATCCCATATAAGTGATTTAATGCCAAAAATAAAACGTGAAACTTGATCAATTTTAAAAGTAGAACTTTAACAGATCCGGATCATCATCTACTTTATATCCCTTGAACCAAGGATGACATAAAAAAAGAAAAAGAAAAAAAGAGAAAAGCTTCGTTGAAGCAATACTGGCTATTTAATCTCTCTTTGAGGTCAATATTTGCTAGTCTATTGCAAAATAGTATTTTATACTATTGCCTGCAAGGCCAGTGCATACTATAAGAAGGTTGTATCATTAACTTGAACTTCCCAAGCCTCAGAAAGCCAGCATTTAAAACCACCAGCTCATTCTCACCTGCCGAGATAATATTCCTCCTTTGAACATTTCCTTATTCAAAAAGTTACCAAAAAACATGTCTGAAAGAGATTCCACTAAACTGCTTGCATTATTCTTCTGTGTTGCTTCCTTAGCATGTGTTGCTGCTGGAGATTATAGTGAAGCAAAAGCTCTGTTGGAGTGGAGGGCTAGCTTTGACGACCAAAGCAAGGCTACCTTGTCCTCTTGGAAGAATGATACTAATCCTTGCCGAGGGTTATGGTGGGGCATTTCTTGTGATGATGAATCCATGTCTGTGACCAATATAAGTCTTTCAAACCTTGGCCTTCAAGGTACACTTTTCGGTCTCAACTTCGCTGCCTTTCCTAAGCTTCTCTCCTTTGACATAAGTTACAACCAATTTTATGGAAAGATTCCCCATGAAATTGGTAACTTGTCGAGTATTTTGATGTTGAGTTTGTCTGATAATCCAATTAGGGGTCCCATTCCTCCTGAAATCTGCAATCTCACCACTCTAAATACTCTTGATCTTAGTTCATGTAATATCACAGGAAAAATTCCTCATGACATTCGGAATTTGAGGAATTTGAATGTCCTAGCTCTTACAAAAAATTCGCAGCTTTCTGGTCCCATTCCTAAAGAGATTGGAATGTTGAGCAATCTTTTGGAGCTATATTTGGAAAGCATGTCTCTCTCCGGGACAATCCCACCATCAATTGGAAACTTGACAAAGTTACAAAATCTTTATCTTCATGGTAACAATCTAGCGGGTCTTATTCCTGCTGAATTATGGAACCTCTATTCTCTTGTTGACATTCAATTATATGATAATAGATTTTATGGGCCAATCTCTCCCTTCATAGGAAACCTAACAAATCTTGTACGATTTTCTTTTTCTAATAACAGATTTTCTGGTCTGATTCCTCAATCCATTGGTCAAATGATAAATTTGAATGTAATCCAACTAGACTATAGGAAACTTGCCAAAGCTCGACACTCTAGCACTGATGGTAAACAATCTCAGTGGTCAACTTCCACGAGAAATGGATAACATCAGTTGGTATAATTTACAATTGGGTGATAATCATTTCCATGGCCATTTGCCACAACAGATTTGTCAAAGAGGGATGTTATCTAGGTTTGTCGCTCAAGGTAACCAGTTCACTGGCCCTATTCCAACTAGTTTGAAGAATTGTTCTAGTCTAAAAAGAATCATTCTTAAGGGTAACCAATTAGTTGATAATATAACAGATGCTTTTGGAATATATCCTCTTTTGGATTACATTGATCTAAGCGGAAATCAATTGTATGGCCACCTTTCACCTAGGTGGGGGAAATGTCAAAATCTCACACGAGTGATTCTTCACAACAACAAGCTTTCTGGTGATATACCACCAGAACTCAGCGAGGCAACTAATCTTGGTGAACTTAACTTGGCTTCAAATCATTTTTCTGGACAAATTCCAAAAGAATTAGGGAAGTTGAGAATGTTGCAAAAACTCTCTTTGAGCCATAACAACTTCTCTGGTAATATCCCCTTAGATATAATATCACTTGGTCAGCTAGAAAATTTGGAGTTGGCAGAAAATAATTTTAGTGGCTCTATCACAAGAGAGCTTGGGGAAATGAAAAGATTGAGGTTCTTGAACTTGAGCAAAAACAAATTTGATGGAAGCATTCCCCTTGACTTTGGTGAACTCCAGGACCTTGAGCAACTTGATCTTAGCGACAATTTGCTAATTGGAACAATACCATCAAGGCTTGGAATGTTACTCAGATTGGAAGTATTGAACCTGTCACATAATAATCTCACAGGCTCCATTCCTTCCAGTTTCAGTGGGTCACTGTCAGCTTTGTCTACTGTTGACATATCATACAATCAACTAGAAGGTTCCCTTCCAAACAAACCAGCGTTTCACAACTTTGATGCATTGAGGAATAATAAAGGTTTGTGTGGTAATATCTCTGGTTTACATCTCTGTGGTGGTTCGCAAACAAATGGACATGGATGTAAGAGTAGAAAGTTCTTGATAATATTCCTCCCATTGGCCATCCTACTATTAGTAGTTGTTGGAGCATCTTTCATATTTTCTGCAATGATGACAAAAGCAAAAAATAAAGATCGAGAAGCTCCAGAAGATATTTACTTTGTCTGGAGGCTTGAAAGAAAAATATTGTATGAAGATATCATTGAAGCCACAAAGGAATTTGATGAAAGATATCTCATTGGGAAAGGGAGCCAAGGAAGTGTTTATAGGGCTGAGTTGTCCATAGGTCACATTGTTGCTGTAAAGAAGTTTCATGCAATGCCAAGTGGGGAAATCTCCAACGAGAAAGCTTTTAAAAGTGAGATTGAAGTTTTGACAGAAATCAAACATCGTAACATTGTGAAGTTGTATGGGTTCTATTCCAATCCACATTTCTGCATTTTGATTTATGAGTTCTTGGAAGGTGGTAGCTTGGATAACATTCTAAAGAATGAGAAACAAGCCACTGAATTTGAATGGAGTAAAAGGGTGAATGTTGTTAAAGGTGTGGCTGATGCTTTATTCCATATGCATCATGGGTGTTCGATTCCTATTGTGCATCGTGACATATCAAGTAAGAATGTTCTTCTTAGTTCAGAATATGAAGAAGTTCGCATCATTGACTTTGGAACGGTGAAGTTTTTGAATCCTAACTCAAACAATATGACCACATTTGCTGGCACATTTGGATATGCTGCACCAGGTAAGACTGCTTTGTCTATTCTTCAACAAAACCACTACTCTGTGTTATATTATGTACATATATAGATGTATAACATTAAATCTATTGCAGAGATTGCTTTTGTCATGGAAGTGAATGAGAAGTGTGACGTTTATAGCTATGGAGTGTTGACTTTAGAAATCATAATGGGGATACATCCAGGAGAGCTTCTTTTATCTTTAGTAGATAAATCAATTGCCACTAATGATTTGTTGTTATGGGATTTGTTGGACCCACGAATTTCTTCACCCAAAAAACCAATCCATGATGAGGTTATCTTAGTTGTAAAAATGGCATTTTCTTGCTTGAATGAGAATCCTCAGTCTCGTCCGTCAATGGAGCATGTATCTACAGAGCTTGCAAGGACACCAAGATCCTATTCAGAGGATGAATTTCACACCATCACAATTGGAGAACTCATGAAGGAATGAACTTCATTTGTAAGTGCATCTGCTTGTATAAATTGTTGTCACTTGACTTTTTAATGTAAATATTTTAAGATTGTGCGTTTTGTATCATATGTATGATCAGTTTGGGGCTTGAATATTGGCAAAAAAAAAAAAAAGGTTCGGGGCTTGAATATAATAAAACTAAAGTGAATGTTTCGTTTCAGCATTATCTTTAAAGCTCTTGGAACATAATGTATAGCTATGAGCCTTCTACACACACACACACACACACATATGTATATGTATAAGTTTGTGTGTGTGTGTGTGTGTCTGTCTGTCTGTCTATATGTCTGTTTTCTAAAATCAAAATTCAACAAGTAGAATCATTGACATGGATAAAGTTGATAGCATTTCGCAAATATGACGCAAAATTTGCGAATCTCAGTAATAGTGCGTTGTGTCCCCTAATTATTTTGTATACACTGTGTACGAGGGATTTCACTGTATGAGATTTGTTTTAACATATTTATTTATGGGATTAATATCATTCTTACTCCTTATAGTTTAGTTAAATTTTGTTTATGGTCTTTATTTTTTCAAATAATTGATTTTGGTCTTTATAATTTTATAAGGACATGATATATATGATGTCTAAGTTTAAGTATATGAACCAATGTTGAGACCAGGCCAGAACCAACAATTTAAATTACATGGCCAAAAATCTAAATTCGATAAAACTATAAAGATTAACAATGTCATTAATCCTAGTTTTTTAATAAAATAAAACATTCACAACATCTACAATGCACACACACACATATAAATTCTTCATATTTTATTATTCTCCAAATAGTTGTAAAAAAAAATTCTTTAAATAAAGTGTGTGCTCAGACGTGTGGAGGTAATGATATTTGCCATACTACAAGAATATGAAGGGTCTACCTGTTAGGTCCTCGCAACTTTCTCAACTATTCTGATTTTTTAATTCTCACACACACACACAAATTTTATCCTTGAGAATTTGGAAAAATGCGCTTTATTGAGAAAAAAGGATTAATTCGCTTTATTTTTGGGATCAATTCACACGCTCGCGCCCGTGCATGGATTTCTGCGAAAAATCTTACCAACCTTTATATTACAAGTGAGAAATGAGTCCACACTAATAATCATTATTTGTAAAATACTATTTTTTATGGATTTTATCTACAATGTTGGCCGATATATTAATATAAGTAGTAATAATTAATCATAAATAAATAAAATATATATGGATTTATGCCCAAAATTTTATCACTACATGGGTCTAAGTCGTCCAAGTAGCTAGTGGTGAGTAGAAAATCATTAATTGAATTGATGATTTTATTCCCTACCTGTGATTGAGTTGGTGATTAGGTATTAGATTTTTTTTACATTCATTTAAGTTGAGTCTAGAAAATTGTCGAGAATAACTAATTGCAAAAAGTAAATGTCTTCACTAAGCAACGATACATTACCATTACTCACCTCTCTTTTAAAAAAAAAAAAACAAAAGAATAAATGTCTTCACTTAGCAACGATACATGTCATCAAAAGAATGTTTGAATTTTAAGTGATTTTACAGAATTTTAAATATATGAAAAGAGTTTTGTCTCGACTTATGACAAAGTGCTTTTGGTATGTTATTAAAATCATGATTTATACCAATTGAGATTGTATCTAATAGAAGAAGTTAGTATCTCGTCACAAACTAAATTTGAATACCAACTGTGATCCTATTTGCTGGATTATGGCTAGCTCGTGCATAAAAGGAGAATGCATAAAGTTGAATCTAAAATATTATAGTTTCTTTATGATTTGGCGAGTTTCCAGGTAAAAGCTCTATGGGTCCTTTCATCATTATTTTCTTGAGTCATCACACTTAAGTTGCATTTCCAACTTCTTTTAGATGCGCTGTTTGGCTTTCCAAACTTAGCATCAGCGTGGCATAATGATGTTGTTGCTTCTTTCTTTCTTTCTTTCTTTCTTGTATAATATTCTCTCTCTTACACAAATTTTATTGTTTAGGAATTTTTAACTAGCATGCAAGTTGTAGGTATTACATTAGTTTAGAACCGGGAATTAGGGCTGACCCTACAGGGCCTAGGGCCTAAACAGACCGGCCCGTTTAGGCCCTAGTTCCCAAATTCCTATATTTTTCCAGGCCCTGCCCTTGGGAGTTGTGCACTGTTCATCTTTTTTTTTTAAATACACTACTTTTAACACAATACTATTTTTTTACTCAAAAATATAGAAAATCGTATCTAAATAAATACATCAAAAATAATAAACACTCTGAAAGTTTTAAACTTAAGTTCACAAATCATATAACATAAGTTTCTTTCTTCATCAATTATCATCACTATCTTCAATTTTAAGAATATTTGCATTTGACCAAACTTCATTAGGAATAGGCTCAGAATGCTTTGTTTTAGCGAGATAAAAAATATCAAATATTTCATCTGTAACAGCATCATCATCATCATTTTAAGTTTTTGCAACAAATAATAAACCAAAATCATAAATTTAAAATATGTTTGTTATGTAAAATACATACAAATTATTAAAAAAAATAAAAAAACATTATAATGGGCTTAAAAGGGCCGGCCCTTTCGGCCCATTAGGGCTGGCCTTTTTAGACTTGTTTCCTTCTAGAAGTTCAAAATCACAGGCCCGGCCCTCCAATTAAACGGGCTTAATCGAGCCGGGTCTGTAAATTCCCGGCTCTACATTAGTTATTATAAAAATAATCAGGAAAAATTATTTTTATTAAATTTCACCAGTTTTTATTCTATTTTATTTTCCAGCTTGTAACGGTTCAAGTTTACAATATCCGAGTTTATTTTTCTGTCATGAGTTTAATTGTTTAAACTCATGAGTTTGACAATATTTTATTATTTCAATATTTTCGGTCAATTAATTGGTCAAATAGATCGTATTTAATATAGACTCCCCGTTTCATCTTCATAAAATATTAATTCAAATAATAGCTATATTGAAAAATCTCTAAAATATTAGGGGTAGTAATAATGTATATAACATATCCCAAGACTATTCATAAATTGTTAAAAAAAAAAAAACATGGCTCATTCATCGATAAATGTCTGTAGATGGCATGTTTGGCGTAGAATAGAATAGTGAAAGCAATAAGTGAAAGTAGAAAAAAAAAAAAAAACAGGAGCAATGAAAGGAATGGAATGGAATGATAGAGGAGTGTGTGTTTAGGAACTCCACGAAGAATCAATTGTTGGGCAAAACATGAGTTATTTTCTCCACAACCTAATCTAAATACACTCTGATTCACTTCCTCTTTTTAACTAAAGAAAAGCATTCCTTTCCAAAGCAAAGACTGTGCTACAGGAAAAGTCTTCTTTAAAGCGTTGTCATTATACTTTATACTATACTTTATATAAAGCGTTGTCTTCTTGAAATAAACCTTCTTTTTATTTCATTTTTTTTAATATTTAAGAATTATCTTTACTTAGTATGTTTCAATCACTTGAAGATGATAACCCTCACATTAATACATGTTCAATTTTTCTTTCTTGCAATTTTTTATTTTCTGGTAATTGATGTAATAATACTCTAGTGTAAGATTTGGATCCTTCAGTTAAGCTCCCTCAATTTAAGCCTTAATTGAATATTTATCATTTTTAGATTGTGTTCTAATGAAGTTAAGGGAAGAGTTATCATTGAGAGAAATACTTATATATCATAAGAGTGTCAAGTTATTCATATTCTATCCAATAAAAATGTTTTGAGTGTTCTTTATTGTAAATTCTATATCCCATAAATTCCTCTTAATTATTTTTTTTTTCCATAATAATTAAAAAAAATTTATGGGATATGAGATTTACAATAAAGGACACTTAGAACATTTTCAATAGGTAAAGCATGGATGACATGGCACGCTGAAAGTCTGTAAGTATTTCTCTATGATTGAAGACTTTTGTTTAGTTTTTTTAAATGTTCCCTACATTGTTAGATCCCATTATCTCATAGCTAATAAATATCCATAATTTGAGACTTAATTAAGGAGCCTCAGTATTCAAATCCTTGTATTGTATTGTTGCAGGGATTTTAAAGCATATTAAGTGTAAGTGATAAGCACATCATGACTAATCACCTTGTAGCCTAATGGCATGAAAGTTCTTCCGTAAGTAGGAGGTGGTTTGTATAGTAGAATATATTAAGTGTGAAGAATTCATAAATTTTAAAAATGATCAGCAGTGAAAAAGTAAATTGAATTTTAAACAATTATTTTCCCCCCAATGAAGATATCTTCTTTTGATATAAGGTGGGGCATTACGTGCTCCCAAAATCTATTACCGTTTAATCTTTTATCCAGCCTTGTCCTCTTCACAAGGTTTTTTCTTCCTACTTTAGACATTTAGGCCATTGTTTGATATAACAGAATTGGAGTGCATGGATATAGAAATGAAATTGATTTCTATTGCTATATTTGTTTGATGCAAAGAAACGGTCATGGAATTGGCTTCCACATGGAAACTAATTCAATCCAAAGGATTGGAATTGATTTCCATTGGGGGAGTCATGGAAATCTAACAAACTTCATAGAATTCTAACTTTACCCTTCCTATTTTTTATCTTCATCCACAAACCCTTGTGAGCACGACCTACCGCCGGTAAGCAGTCCACCATGAGCACAACTCCAGCCACAGCCACTGCCGTCGAGCACAACCCATGAGCACAACTCCACCATGAGCAGTCCACCACCGGTGACATCTCGATGGCCATTGGAGCTTTAGATCTGCCCAAAAAAAAAAAAAAAAAGATGACCATCTCCTTGGCTACTCCAACGACCTTCCGATCTGCAAAAAAAGATTACCCCAGCTTCAGATCGACAACTCCAGTGACCAATGATGGTGAAATGTTCATTTTCCAGCTTTTCCTTGTGGCCCCCAAGCATGGCCGTCTCCAACGATGGTGATCACCGCCTCCAACGAAAGCCTTTCCCTTTCCTTCAGGGTGGAAGTTTCGATTGGGGGAGAACTTTTTTTTTTTTTTTGATTCAAGGGTATAATGGATATTTCATATATTAAATATGTTTTAAAATAGAGAATTATATATGATTTTTATGATCATATCAAATATGCTTTTAAACCCTATTTCTATATTTATCTTCATCTTTATTTCCATTTCCATCTAAATCAATTCTAATGCATCAAATGAGCCCCTAGGTCTTCATTTTTCTAACCAGATTTTGCTTTAAAATAAAAGGCGAGACCATATAAGTTGTAAAAATGACGTTTCTACATGTTTTATCACAGCATTATAACCTCATGATTTTCTGGGAATAATTGACTTTAGAAGTGCACTACAGACATGACGATTGACGAGGGAATAAAACATCAAAAGAATTAGATTTTTTCATATCACCAAAAAAAAAAAAAAATTAGATTTTTTTCAGCTCTCTAACCACACTTTATGTCACCTCACTTTGGAAAATATTCAAAAGGATTGAAGAGAAATTAAAAACTGTGTACTAACAAACATTGGTTGCTGTGAGTGTTGAAATTCAAGTAAAAAGGCGGACCATACAAGACATAAAAAGCAATGGTTTCATAAACATGACGTTTCTAGATTTTTGTTTTTCCATAGCATTATAATTTCATGATATTCTGGGAACAACCGTGTCTTTGCATCTTTCTTTTTTTCTTTTTCTTTTTTTAAATTAGACATCTTTGTCGTACTAAGCTTTACAACAAGTACTTACAGATATCGACAAGGAAATAAAATATATATCAAAACAAGAATTAGATTTTTATAGCTCATATGTCATCTGACTTTCGAAAATATTTGAAAGGGACTGAAAGAAATTTAATTAAGGGTAAGGGTGAGTGTTTAGAAAAGAAAAAGGAAATGTAAGATTTTGAGAATCCCACAAAAACATAACAGCATATAATGATAAATTTTAGTATAGATGCAAACGACTAATTCATTATTTAAAATTTTATATAAAAACATTTTCAATAATTTTATAAGAACTTATAGTTTCGTCAAGAACTTTCCAATAATTGGAGCCATGTAACAAAATTTGAATAGGTTGATAGTCATATAATGAATAATTTGTCACTTTTTTTATAGGAATGATTTGTCACTAAAAATATAAATTAAATCATGTATTTATAAATATTATTGTAATTATGATCTCTTAAGAGATAGAGGATTGAATCAAAATTCATTTTTTATAAAAGCATTTTTAATAAGTTACAATTTATATAAAATAATATACAGGAAACATAACTTATTTATTTAAAAATCTACTCTCTGCCTAACCTTGGCTAATCTTTATGAAATACATAAAAAATGATTAAAATGAAAATAATGACTCCCTATTTTTAGTTGTACATATTGCTTTTCTTGAAGAGATAATGTTTTTTTTGGGGAATTCTGGTGCTGCAGAGACAACCCACGCATGATGAAGAGGAAGAATTTTCCATTAGTGAAAGCACACTAGCATTTTATCTTAATCTTAAAGATTCGATATATATATATATATATATAGTGAGTTAGTGACACATGACTCAAGTCCAATTATCCTTTAGTTCTCTTCTCTTTCTTTCCCTTGCTTTTTTCTGGGTTCAAACCTGTAACCATGTGAGAGACATTCTGTCTCATCACCAACATGGCACTTCATCCATTGACCCCTTTTTTTCCTTCTTTTCTTCTTTTGGGTCAACAATCTAAAGCTAGTTGATTATTTCAATCACTAAAAATTGCACAACATTTTTATGCAACGAACGAATTAAAAGTACAGATGGAGCTAGACATGTGAAGTGATTATGAATTGTTGTGGCTAAGGTGTAGAAGCTAATTTTCTAAAATGATTTACGGTTTACAAAGTAAATATATAATAAGAGTTTTATATTGATTTCTGTAACATGTTTTATAATGCTATGACAAATAAACTTATGTTTGTGATTTGTCCCCACCAACCAAGTGCCTTCTATCTGGTTTGTGTGATTTTGTAAACGTGAGATACGCTAATAGACAGTTATTAATAAGATAAATATTGAAAAAACTAATATATATCACATATTTTAAGGTTAACCACACCTCGTTACTTCAATCATTTCTTGCCAAATGCCAATAATGTGCTATATAATGATTTAATAAATTTTATTTTATCTAAGAATTAATTACGGTCAAGTCAAAGTAAATATAGTTGTCGGGTTCTAAGTCCAATTGACACAAAAAAATATCTCCCTATTAGAATTTAAAGAAGTTCATATTTGATCTAATTGGATATTGAATTGAAAGTATATATAGATTTGAAGTATGTTTTATCAAATTCATTTAAGTCTCATTTTGATAGATAAACAACTTCATCGAAAAATTCAATTAAATAATATGATAGGAAGAGTCATCATTTTTGTTTTTGTTATAAGAAGAGTCATTATTTGATCCATGGAACACTAAAGACCTTTGAGACTAAAGAAAAGTACAAGCCCATCAACCTCATGGGATAATTTTAATCTAAGCATGAGGGATTAATTATTGAAATTTATGTCTTGAGCTTATTATTGTAAGTGATTTTGATTAGCTTATCAAAATAAAACAAGCCGAAAACAATTTTTTCCCAACATCTTGCTTTATTTCATATTCTCCCAACAATTTTCTTACATCCTATGAACCCCCCCCCCCAAAAAAAAACAAAATAATGTAGTCCTATCTAGTTTTCTAATTCAAAGTCCATGGGCTTAGAAATCAATTAAACCTAACGGCCGCCAAACTACTAATATTTTTAGCCTCGTGAGGCTATCACAAGAACATGTGTGAAGCCCATCAAGCCTAATTAGATTTGTTGGGCTAATAGCACAATTGCATTTTGTAATAACTTCATAGAGAGATTGAAATATGCATGGATTAATGTTGGGTCTAGTAGAATGAATTTATCTTTCGTAATGTGATAAATTAAAGTATAAATCTCTAGCTGGTTAAGTTGTCAAAAATGCACTCACTCGTGTGCCTTCAAACATGCATATACATACATATATATACACATTTATTTGATTCTTAATATAAAATTCATTTAGTGGTTGTGTTTTTCATTAGATTGTGTAAGGATTGAAGGAGTAGTTATTATATTGTTCATTTATGGAACTTCATATGTTTGTAAATTAGGTACTCTTCTAATCCTAAATACAAAACTTATTTTAGTGAAGAATTAAACTACAAAGTAGATATTAAATTAAGGATCTAATGAGAAATTATTGTGTTGTAGATATCATTTAATCAATGCACATTTGTTCTCTTTTTGGGCCTTGTTTTTGTCATGTTAATTTTTTTTCTCTTTTGTGATATGCCATGTTGAACTTTTGTTACATTTTGTGAATACATGCGCGTGCTCGAACGAGTACATGCGCGCATAAGATGGCAAGACAAGAATAGGAAAGGGAATAATCAGAATTCCAAGAGGCAGGAGAACACATTTTTCAAAGTTTTTCCCGAAAAGCATTAAAAAGCATTTTTCAGATCTAAGTAAACTTGTTTGAGAAACACAAAAGCATTTTTACACAAATTGAGATATAGCTCATCTTGTATACTTACTTGAAACTCTATAAAATAATCTTAAATAAGTTAATCCAAACATTTAGCATGAGAATTGTTTGCCTACAGAGTCATTGAGGCCTGTTTGATAGGAAGGAATTTGTGCTATGGAAATTGAAAGAGGTAATTAATTATATTGCTAGATTCTCATGCTTCCTTCATCTGAAACTTGTTTCTTAATGCTTTTTCATTATAATCTTTTCAGTGTTTCTGGCTTTCTTTTCATTCTTAATTCATATGTATCAAATAAAAGTCGTAACAAAATTTCATTAATTTTTTTGGTTTTCATAATACCTAACCTATTTCTAAAACTCATTCCTGTTTCCCCTGTTGTCTATTCTTTTTAAAAGCTCCACCGTACAATTTTTTTTTTTGGTTTTTTTGTCTCAATGATCAAAAGTTATTCTTATTGGGAAACATATATATACAGTGATGATATAGTGAGTGAGTGACTCATGACTCAAGTCCTATTTATTAAAGTTTCCGTCTTTTTCTTTTTTAGAACCAATTCCCTCCCTTGTATTTTTCTTTTTTTTTTGTCAAAGATAAATAAAAGAAAGATAAAGCTTCTGACATCAAACAAAAGATAGATAAAGTTCTAATGAAAATTCTGACAACAAAAATAATTGAGGCCTGTTTGGTAGGAAGGAATTTGTGCTTTGGAAATGGAAAGAGGTAATGCTTTGAATCCTTCATCTGAAACTTGTTTCCTAATGCTTGTTCATTATAATCTTTTCAATGTTTCTGGCTTTCTTTTCATGCTTAATTCATATGTATCAAATAAAAGTCATACCATAATTCGATTAATTTTTTTGGTTTCCAAACATATACCCAACATATTTCCAAAACTCATTCCTGTTTCTCCTCTTGGCCACTCTTTTTTAAAGCTCCGCCGTATAATTGAGAAATATGCTCACATGTACAACTTCACGTGATAATATAATAATAGACTCAGAGTCATTCGCTTTCTTTTCTCTTTCTTTTGTTGCTTTTTTTTTTTGGGTCTCAATGATAAAAAGTTAGAGGGAGGGAGGGAGAAGGAGGGACACGATGGTAATCTGGAAGGAGGACCAATTATCTGTCAAAGATATAAAACAACGTAATAATTACAGTTAAATTAATACAAGGGACCTCAGATGTTAACCATTGTGTAGTTGGCCTCTCTAAGTTGTGCTTTGCGCCAAGTTATATGTTGTTTGTGTGATTTTATGTGAGACCTGCTAATAACATGATAAATTACAGTTATTAATAAGATCAATATTGAATAAACTAATACAGATAAGGGACGATTAATTATTTTTAAGTCCATGTAGTTTCACATAATTTTTAACCAGTAACTGTTTTTTTTATCGGATTCTCACAGTTTCCTCAATTATATATATATATATATATATATATTAGTCTTTGTGCTCCTGGTTATGAATGATACGGATACGGGTACTAACCCAGAGACATGTAAGTTTCCACAAAATAAAATATAACAAGAAATTCTTTTTTAAATAAATTAATGGAATAAAATTTATTTATTATCAGCATAAAAAAATTATGCGCATGATTGTCTACTTAATTACACACACACATTGACATACTCCTTATATTTATATATAATATGTATAATTCACTCAAATAACCTAACACATTTACCAATGGATTGGGTTTAACAGAAGTAGACAGTTTCTCAATTCTGTGATTATATTTTGTGTATGATAGTACCTTTAACAAAATTATCTTCCTAGACCTAAAACCTAACCTATTAGATAAACATTCTTAATTGAAAGGTCCATGGGCTTAGAAATCAGTTAAAGCTACCAGAAAACAATTAACACTTTAAACCTCACCGCAGACTCAAAGAAGAACAAGCCTAATAACATTTTCTTGGGCCAATGAAACAATTAGATTTTTTGTAATAATTCCGTAGATAGATTGAAATAGGCCCGTAATAGAATTACCGCTGAAAAAGAAAAAGGATTCTTTGGCACTTACATTTTGCTTATGTGACATTTATTAACATCACTATTACCATTATTGGAGATTTAACTATATCTTCGTAATATAATTTTATATTATATAAAAACAAAAGTAATTTTCTTCCTTTCCATATCAATATTATTTTTTTAAAAAAACCTATGGCAATCATTCCATTATCTTTTGTTCCATTCCTTTTCTTTCAATCACTAACACCTAGTCATTAATTTATGGATAATTACACATAAATTGAAAAGCACAGGAATTTATGAATAATTCGAAGGTTCACTGGTGCATTCTTAACAACTTGTTCATGAAACTTATGTTGACATTTTGATTTCCAAGTAATCTTCAACATATTCCAACCTTCACGAGCCATTGAAGTCTAGAGGCTGTGCATAAAACCCAACAACAACCCTAAGCAATCTCAGCAAACCTGAAGAAAGACGAATGCGATTGGTCACCATAGGGATTTTCTTCTAGCGGAAAAAAAAAATTCGTCACAATATTATTTCAAATAAAATGATACATGTGCTTAGCTTAAAAAATGATTGGGCTAGATTGCACAATCAGTTCAAACCAGGTTTTAGGATCAACCTCAAGACCAAGTGTTTTGAACTTATTTTAGCTCTCCTAATGTCACAAATTACTCTAAGGTCACTTATCATATTGTTGTTTGATCACTTATTAACAACTACTTTT
>QFDD01001478.1:0-31813 GCA_006871305.1 Vachellia collinsii
ATAATTAAGGTAACTATTTATAACAATATATGTTAACTTTTCTTAAAATATCATTGTTAATTATGTGTATTGAAGTTATTTATGTATAATTAATATTGATGCTTTATAGAGAAAATCATCAATTTAGATGGTAAAGTATTTTGATGTATTATATTTAGAATTAAAGTAAACTTCTTGTCTAATTCTATATTAAGGAATGAAGGTAATAGTTGGTAGACTATTTAGTTAATTTGGTTCATGTGGGGTCCCTTGAATTTACATTTCACTATTTTAGACCAAAGCATTGTTTGGTGGTGTAGAAGTAAAAGAGAAAAAAAGGGTGAAATAGTACATGACAGAGGATAGAAAATGAGAGAAAAAGGAGATATGGTATATCTTACTTTATTTGCTATACATGAGGAAAAACAAGACCCATTTATTTTCTTTATTTGGTTGTTAAAAAATTATGATGCACCTATATTGAATACAGAGTCATGCGTTGACGATTCTCTATTTTAAAAATTTATCAATGAACACATTTTGATTTGTAAATTTGTGTGGATAATCCTCCACTTATTGATTATTCCAACATTTCACAAATCTAGTATGACATGCTAGTAGCAATAGATCATTTGAACTTTTTGTATGTAAATAACTACTAAAACTTAGGTTATTAATAGTTTTAAAATTTCTGTTTAAATTTCTTATTTTATTATACAAGTTTCTTGAAATATTAAATTTTTTATTAGTAAAATAAAATATTGTACCAACATGAGATTAATTACACAAATTTGAAAACTTGGAGATAATATCGCCGTTTAAAAATGACATAGACACGTATTATAATAGACATATAACTAAAAAAACATGTTATGTCATGTCATTGTCAATTCAATATCTCATTTCGATCCTTTCATTTCTTTCTTATTCATAAAAAATAAAATAGAAGAAATATATCCTTCATCTATTTAGATAACTAAAGATAAATATCTCATTAAAAAATTAATCAAAAAATAAGAACTGCTATTGAATTCGTATGGAAGTTCAATTACATATTATATAAACTTAATTGTATATCAGAAATGTCAGTTATATAATGTGAAATCTCAACTATATAATATGAAATTTTAATCACATGATTTAGAAAGTTGCATTTTATAATTAATTTTTTAACAAAAGACTTACCCCAAATTTTCCCCTCAATCCATAAATCTTCCTTCATCTTTCCCTTTTTCTTTTATTTCTCTCCTACCAACAAGTCATCAAATGACATTATTTAGTACAAGTCACAAATGATTCAAGTGACTAAGTAATGGGAATTGTTTTTTTCCCTTTGGTAACAGCTATCATCGTCAAGCCAGTAGAGTTTCTTCAGATTTAGTACCCTTGTCATTCCTATTTCGAGCGCGGCCTTTTGATTATTGGGCCCAAAAAAATAAATTCAGTGCAATTTTTTTGTTTACAATCTACTACAAAATTTAGCTGTGCCTATAAATAAACTCGCTTTTGATATTGTTGTTATTCTTTAAATTATTCAATGTCTTCTCACACCTAACATTTTTCAGAGGTGAAAATAGGCCGAAGAATTTTAGTACAAGTGTAAGCTAAAAATTCACGTGCACGTTAAATGGTCAAATTGTAGATATAATAAAAGATCATGAACTACAGCTATTAATGATGAGGCAAAAATTAAATTAAATATTATAAAGACACAAATACAATAGATAATATTGGAACCCAGCAATGAAGGGGGAAAAAAGAAAAAATTGAGACAAGACAAAGGGAATTTTATCCCCACGTTGCATCTCCCTCCACCTGAGACCACACCCTATGATGGAAGATGTTATGTCCCAAAAATATGTCTGTGGACCGGTTGGGCTTCTAAACTTTTAACGACTTCTAACCACGGCTTGTCTACTAGTAAGACAGAACTTCTTGAAAGATGGGCTATAAATAAAACAGGATCCCTGAATTCCAAAATTTCAAAATTCCTCCTAGGCCTGTGTTGTTTCCTCTTGAGATAAATTTGTATGTTTCTAGCCATTAAATCTTGAGCATTTAATAGATCACCATCATCTTGCTCCACCGGCAACCCAAAATCGATCAAACACATTGCCCTGAAGGTAGAATTAAGTTTCAAACATCAGATACATGGATGCCAAAAAACTATAAACATATTTAATCTCTCCATTATGTTCTAAGTTCAAGTCAGTCATGCTAATCGTCACAGCTTAGAAAGCAAACGATCCTAAGGTTCATAATCTGTGCTTTATAGCAAATTTATAGCCAAGAAATCTACGATTACAAACTCCCATAACGATGTACTGAGTTCTCATCTATGCAATTACAGAAAATAATGGCAGTAGACAAGTATAATCTCGTTACCAAATTAAAAATGCAGTAACTATTTATTGTGAGAGATCGACTGATCATTATTAAAGAAACATTAGTTTTCCAATACTCCAAATACATTAGTATGACACATTTTACTTCTTGAGATTCATCAACCTTTATCAAACAACAGAGATGTATACCTGGCACTGTAAACAACAACAGAAGATGAAGTTGAGGAGGAAGGAAATGAGAGCCCAATAACTTCACCAGGAAATTCCTGGAATCTCTTTGGAAGAACAAATGAATGCCGTATTGACCATTCTCCCAACTGCTTGGCCTCTACATCCAGTGCATACACTTGATTTGAGGAAGTTGTAACTATCAGTACATTGTTGGTCTGGGGAGAAAATCCACCAGCAGTAACAGAGGCGCCATCTAATCTAGAAATGAACCAGTGCTGCCTGAGAAAAAAAGAAAACAATTTAAATTACCCAATCATTTTGAATCTCGGGACCACCATTTAAATATCCCTGTTCCCAAAAGAAAAAATTTGAAAAAAAAAAATGACAATGGACCACCATGCATGTGAATCCTAAAAATGCCTTTTGTTCTCTTTCTTAAGCAAGATGACCTAGCCAATTGCACTGGTGGGACTAAAAAAAACTCATTGATTAAAAGTTTAAAAGGCAAAATCATTAGATATATAGTGGACAAAGTAATAAACCTTAGTATCTCGAGATTGAATACATAAACATCTCCAAAGCAATTCACAGCCGCCAGCCACTGCCCATCAGAACTGGCAAACATCCTTGTTATGGGAGGTTCAGTAGGAGGTAATCCCTCATCTTGCATTTCACGAGATGGGGTAAAGACACGCACTAATCCTGAACTGCCCACGTCCATGATCTACATATCATTCAACAAGACTGTTTCAATAAACCACACGCTCATGTAGAGACATTATAATCTGAATAGTAACCACAAGCAGAAATGTTCATAAAAAATATATTAGAGGTTTAATCTACAAACCCGCTAATTTGGCTTCATATATGTCAATCCATGTGGATACCCGTTCCCAGTGAGGGAGGGTTCAGTCTAGCAATCAATAAATGATAAATTGGATAACAAATAAATATAGATTTTACTTCTGAACATCAACTCATGCAGCACAGAACATATCTACAGTTGCTAAAAGTATCCCGTCTCAGTATTTGGTGTTTAACCAAAAAGTGTGATCTGATCATTGTAAACACTATATCAGTCACTCATGATGGACAATGGAACAAACATCAATAAGAAGTCACCTCTCAAAGAAATGTAAGAGTCACCATGCTTTAAAGAAAGTTATGATTGGAGTTTCAAAAGGACAAATTTTTAGGAGAGAAGGTTTAGTGCCTGCTTACATAAATCCTTCGGTCATGCCCAGCTACTATCAACCAAGAGGAATCATGAGTAAAGATCATAGAATGAGCAAATGGCAGTCCACCAGGGAGTTGCCTTTTCCTAACACTCCATGCACTTTTCCCAACTTCAGGGCTCTTCAATTCAAATAGACTAGGCTTCACATGATCAGAGTATGCAAACAGCACACCTGAATCAGCAATAGCGCTGCAAATTATTTTCCGAGACGATCTGCTCTTAACTCGAGCAAGTAGCTCACTTTTTGCAAGGCCACCAGAAGTGGAACGAGTAACATCAGAGAAGATGCCTTTTTTGGGTTGTACAGAAAGAATATCTAAACAATGAGAAGACTGGACTAAAAGAATTGCTGATTGATTGTAGGCTGGTTTTAGCACTAGTTGAATGGGGGCTCTCTGTGGTGTAGGACAGATGTCATGTGGAGAGAATTTAGTGAACTCCTTTACAGCATATGCAAAGAGTTTTGTGTCATCACCTGCTGATATCAACATGGGAACACCCAAATGGGCCCATTTATGGTAACTAAAATCAATGGGCTTTTTCTGCCGACGAGCTCTTTTAATCTCATCTGGCAAGGGATCTGTCAAAAATAAGCATAGAAATATGGAAGAAATCAACATATGAAATTGAAACCAACGAAAGTGTTTTTCACATGCACAACAATGGATTAATACAAACCATCTCAAAAGAGTGTGTAAGATTTAAATCCAAGGACAGACCTTCTCGACAAATTGGTACTGCCACAGTCAAGGCCCTGACATCATGTGTATGAGCCCTCACATAATCAACATAAATCCATCTCTTCATTACTGCTGGTGACTCAACATTGTTGGATGACAGTGACTCACTGGAAAGCTTATACAGGATAATCTTCAAAATAGAATAAGTTAAACATGTATTATTATAAGGTCACATGGTCTAAAAACTCAATATTAGATAAGACACCATAAGAGATAGAGGGAAAGAAGATCAGAAATAAAGAGAATTAAAAATTAGAGAATGTATTGAATCATACACAACTGGATGAGGACAACATGAAAATGTTTGAAACTACAAATATCCATCACCCATCCAGAAACATTCCCTAGTTGTTATTGTTATAAATCTAAACGGAGAAAACATCTTAAAGGTTCTTGAGATCAGCTATTTCTAAAATATGGTTCATTACTGTCAAATATGAAACAAAACACACGAAAATGTTAAAAGCACGAGGTTTACATTTATAACAATGAACAAAACAAGGAAGAAAAGCATGACAAAGAATACAACCTTCATAATTAACTAGTTCAAAAGAATGGGAGTGAAAGCAACCAAATAATTTACCATTCAGTCATAGAGGCTTTAATACCATGTTACGGACCACTGGATCCCCAAAGCCTAAGCTGTTAGGAGTTTTACTGATAAATATATCATCTCTAAGAGTGACTATTGTCTAGGATTTGAAGTTTGCGACAGGACAATCAGGATATCTGGGGCTATGAATAGTTGGAAATTGCAAGAAAAGGCATTTGGATCTAGGAACCCATAATATTTAATATTATGAATTTTCTTAGGTTTCCAGTATCCATATTTGAGCTGCAAAAGCCTTAAATATGCCTGTAGCCATTAAGAAAATTACCCTCAACTATAGTCATCGTTTGACCAAATTCACTTAATTGTGTTTAGTTAATTCACTATGTTTGTTATTTGATTCTTCATTGGATAAGTGTGCTAATGCCTTTGATAACTGAATCTACAAATTAAAAGGGGTTAACTGCTTCAAAGGGAGTCTGACCATCTGATAAGAGAGTACTCCAACTACACAAAATTCTTCTATTTTTAGTCAATATCTTCAATCTTCACTGCCCTAGATTTTTATTAAAAAGCATAAATAACCAACAGCTAATAATTTTCATAACATTGACTTGATACAAGATATGAGCATCAATAAGTAATGAATATTACTTGGTTTAGTTTCATAACAAAGAACAAAATATGCAACTCCATACCTTGCCATCAGAGCCAGCAGAGAACACCCTGTTATGAGTTGGAGCTGCAGCCAGTGCATTTACATCTCCCTTGTGCAATGAATGTGCTTGTACGAGAGTTCCTTGCAGGCCATCCCAAAACTGGACGCTACCGCTGCTGTCAGCACTAACCAGTGTCCCAGACCTAAAGAACAAACAAGCAGGAAAAAAGTTTGCACATAAACAGAAAGGCAGGTAGTATTCCAGTACTCAAATTAACAATCATAATGATCAGAAAGCTACGTATTAATATTAGACACTCAATCCAAAAGATGTCTTCAGCATTACCTCAAGGACAGTAATGACCAAATACAAAGTTCAGATCCACTGCCCAGACCTCCAAGCCCAGCTGTAATTCTATAGATTTCACGACCCAATGTAGCATCCCAACACCGTATCAAGCTGTGAGGAAAAAACAAGGCAAGGAATTGTAAACATACTTAACCAACTAGTGCTAACAAAACAAAGCACCAGAGGATAATGCTACTTTGTCTACTTCAGTGTTTGCAGAATGATTCACCCATATTCATATTAGCAGAAATATAGATGGGGCTAATGTCCTAGAACTTTTACGAAATCATTAGTCATCAACACGTACCCATCACTACTTCCTGAATATATAAAATTTGCATCTGTACTCCAAGTCACACTTAAAACTCGTCCTGAAACAAAACGGAACTCACTTAAAAGAAGCTTGGAAGAATTAATAGAGAATCTGTAGCAAGCCTCATAACTTAGGAGAAGAAATCTCACCACTGACCCGAGGCAACGATTTTATACACGTCAACTCATCTGTGTCCGAGATGGCATATATTCGCACACATCCATCATCACAACCAATTGCGACAATTGGATATTCAAGTGCTTTAAGAGAATTAGATGAGTCAGAATCTTCTTCACTGTCACTGTTTTCATGTTCATAAGTCAAATGTCCATTCCCCATATAATCAAGCTCTGCTTCTGTATTAACTAAGTCACTTTTAGATGGTGCCAGTGCCATTTGCCAGATTGAGACACCGATTGAACGTAGCACAGTCTGCAAAAGCATTATCAGATTAGGCAATAAGGCAAATCATAAAGTGACATATTAGTATAACCGGGGCATCAAATTGGAATTCGGAAAACATTCTTTTAGTTACAAAATGAAGCATGCAACAGTTTAAATAGATTCGCCCCTCAGGACAGGCATTTGACTCTCCTAAGATTTTCTTTGAAATCCGGGAAATACTTCTAATTTGTGGACCAGGAAATTGTATCAATATACCAAGAACTTTTAACTTTTATCAACTCCCACAAGAAGACAAGATGTATATATATGGTTTTTCAAGCTTAGTCACATTTGCAAACCGCGAAGTTTTTTTTTTTTGGGGGGGGGATCAGATCGTGAGGTTCAAATCCAAAATTATAACAGTCAAACGAAATATAGCTGGTAAAATGTGAAAGAAAAGCATATATCACACCTTCTGTGTCAAGTGGGAAAGATCCCACTCACAAACTGAACCGTCGATGTTAGATGAGAATAATCGACCGAATGGCATTCCCCTTGAACCCCCGTGGCACCAAATAAGTGAGGATACTCTTACATTAGGGTCTCCATGAATAGTCTGCGTGTGCCAAGCTAAATGAATCAGGAACTTGTATGAACTGAGCTAATAACAGTAATTAAATTAAACGAGTCCTGAACTAGTAAAAATAATTCAAGAGTAGGAAGAATCAACTTTACCAACTGACGGTGCCAGCCGACGGAACCGGGGGAGACAAGCCAAATCTCCAAGGAGCCATCTTCACGGGCAGCGGCGACCTGCAAACCATTGACGCTGGTGGCTAAAGATACTACTGGAGAAGGATTCCAATCTACTAAATTTGAACTGATTCTATGAAGTTCCACCATTCTATGACAGAAGTCGAGTCACTGTCAAAAAGGCTGCAACACTTCCCTTATCGTTAGGTGGGTTTGTTGTTCGTTTGGCAGATTCGAGCGACAAGAATACTGAAGAACTTCGGAGGGCATCAGAAGCGCAGTGAAGGCGACTCAGTGATGAGGAAGCTAGGTTTGGGAGGGTTTAAGCGCGGCTATGCATTGAGTGGAGGCGTCCATTCGGGCTTTTAATCGGGCATTTGGGTCGGAGGTTCCCTCCTTTTTTTTCTGGTTAAAAAATTAAATATGTTGATCACTTTAAATTTTAAACTGGTTTTATTCAGTTACTCCATTAATAATAATTTTCTTATCAGTATTATTAATTATATTTTATAAATTAATTATCCTATTATATTGTATTGTTTTATTTATAATTTCTTATTTTTAAAATCAAAATACAATCGTATAAGATAACTTCATCATGTTTTCCTAACCGTATAGTCCAACGTTTCCCGTAGAGGCCCAATCCACATTGCACCGATGGGCTGAACTACAAAAGGCCAGTAGGTCCATATGGTGAAGTCGGATCAGCATTTGGTTGGTTAGCTTGGGATCGAGGGGATAGCATCAAGTACTAGAACGCTCCCAAGTGACTCGAGCACAACAAAACTGAAAATGAAGCCGACGAAAATGAAATTCATGTGCTCTCGCACTCGATGATTGAATTAACACTCGTAACACTCAAAGCCAAAGGCGCTCATTTCCGATCCACATTTGCATTCTACGATGGACGACGCATATGCCAGATCTATTCCTGAGGTCAGCCTCGTTTGCGCCTTGCATGTTTGGGTGCCGCGGGAGATTAAAAAGAGAAAATTTTAGTCTGATATTGTTTCACCATCTTTTCTCAGTACTATTTCTTCTTTCATTTCTTTCATTTAAGTTGAGTTCTTAGCTTCCTTTTCAAAATCCGGATGCGAGAAGTCTCCCTTTCCAATTCGCTCTCCATTTCTTGTAGAATCACTTGTACATATGGCTATAAACTCAGATGTGCTCTTCTGGTACTTCTGAGATGGAATCACTATTTACATGTTTACGGGCATACAGATGGTGAGATTCTTACCAAGTAGTGCACAGTTAGAATAAGGGACAACCAACGTTGATCTTGTATAAATTTATTCTCAGAAAGTTGGCTATAGACTTTCAGTGAGTCTCGTTTTCACGCTTCGAAAAGTACGCGAGAAAAACCTCGGCGTAACTGCCCGACGCTTCTCAATCTGGGTCCATTATTCAATACTACCGTGTTCATTAGAACTAAAGTCGTTGGAACACTACTCATTACCTGCACATTTTTCTTAGACTGTAATGAATTAATTCTTACACTCTTTTCTTTTTTCTTTCTTGTTCTTAAATAGGTACTCGATTTCTTCGGAGTGGACCCAACAAAAGGTCTTTCTGATAGCCAGGTGCACGGATGTTCTTTTTCAATGTTTTTTTTTAACGTAGAAAATAAGAGGTTTATCCATATAAGCGCCACTTCATGTTCACCTTTGACAACGAAAACTGTGATGGCCTACTTGCTTTCAAGCCCAATTTGTTGAGAGTTCTAAAAAACTGTTTCCTTTCATTTTGCAGGTGGTACAACATGCTAGACTTTATGGTGCAAACGGTATGTCTTTTCCTGCGGGGTCATGAACTTTTATCTAATTTGTCAATGAAGGAATGCAGTTTGTCCCGAACAAATTTACATTTTTGTACCACTTAATTAGCTACTTATCATTCTTTATGTTGATGTTACACATGTTAGTAATCACTCTTAAAGTGTATTTTTTGAGATTCTTATTTTCAGGCTTTTATCAATTTGAGTATTTCATTTGGTGCTATTTTATTTGCTTCCTGACTTCCCCCCTTTTTTTCTGTTGCATGTCCTCCCTCCATTTGCTCCATAGTGCTGCCGCAAGAGAGAAGTAAGTATAAGGAACTTGGACTTCGTTTTTCAAAATTCTCTTCTTTTCGTGATATTTCACCTCTTAATGTTAGTTTAAATAGTTCATCGGCGCTCAAGCTAGAAAGTTCCTGTCTTTTCAAGGCATATTTTATTTGTTTCTATCAATTTCTGAGGTTTATTTTAATTCCTTATTGTAATCATTTTGGGTCGATTCTTTGACCTTGGCAAGCTCCATTTTAATCTTCTCAGTCGTTTTAGACAAATAGGTTGCTTCATGCATTAGAACGGAATGGATGGTAATAAATTTGGAGATTGTGCCTAAAGTCCATTTGTGCATGTGTTGTGGACTTTTAAGTTCTTATGTTATTCTGGCCAAAAACAAAAAAAGTTCATCTGTTATATCATTGCTAATTGAGGTTTTATGCTTTTCTCTCTCTCTCCTTTATTTTTATGCCAACCTTTGCTGTGCTGTTATCTGTTCTGTTAGCATCTAGATTTGGGGTAGTGAGCCGATTCTTTTGAAATCTCTATGCAGGGGCTCCTTTTTGGAAATTGGTCTTGAAACAATTTGATGATTTGCTTGTGAAGATATTAATAGCAGCTGCACTCATCTCTTTCATTCTGGCTTTAATCAATGGAGAAACAGGCTTAATGGCATTTCTGGAACCTTCTGTAAGATATATTTATATATATACACACACCCTTAGTTTTTTGGCTTGAATAGCGAAATTACTAGTTCAGACTTTCAGAGGCTGCTGAGTGAAGATGCTTGATGATTTAGACTAATATTTGGATATTAGAGATAGAGATTTAACTTGTGAATTTCGATTGTGAACTAGGGATTCTATCAAGTTTGGATACGTTTTCCTATCCTGGCTTATTGTTTGGTTATTTCCTAATTATTGTCGAATATATATGCTGAGGGTTATCATATTATGTGTTATTTTGGAACTATCATTTTGGTTTTTTAATAATATTTAAGCAGTATGCATTTGGTGTTGAAAGGCATTATTCAAGTTGAGCTGCAACTGCTGGAACGTTCCAGTGGAAATAATACAAATTAATGATTATTTAGTTAGTGTGTGCTGAAAGTTTCTGTATGGATCAGGTTTATCAAAATTGTAATATTCGTCTTAATTTTGAACTACATTCAGGTTATTCTAATGATATTGGCTGCAAATGCAGCAGTTGGGGTGATTACAGAAACAAATGCTGAAAAAGCTCTTCAGGTAAATTTCAAATAAAATTTTTCTTGCATAGTTCTTCTGGACAATGTTTTAGATGTTTTTTTTAATTGTTTTTGGATATTTCCCCCTCCTCCTATATTAAGTCATTTGGCTTCCCAGTTATTTATACGTTTCAATTTAAACTTAGTTTTTAATGAACTCACTACTTATCTGCTTTCTACTAGTTTCACCCAATTAAAATGCATTTATGGAAAGTTTACATTCTGGGACTCTATTTTGGTCTATTGAAGTATACCTCACATTGATGTATTTTTTCTTCTATAATGCAGGAGCTACGGGCCTATCAAGCTGATGTTGCAACTGTACTTCGAAATGGTAACAGGAACCATTTATAGTAATACGTGCCATGCTCTATGGACCATTGATTTGTTTAGATTTTTGGATTTGAAGATGTCTGGTTCAACGAGTGTGGTTATTTCCTTACTGTATCAACAGTGTTACAATCTTGAAGTTGCTTTCATCGTAATTTTGTTGTCATGCGTATTGGTTATAGTTTGTTTTGTGGTTCTCTGCTTTATCTTTGTCACATAATGGAATATTCTCTACCATCTATTTTTTATCCCTCTTTTGTAGGGTTCAAGGGGTTACAATTAAGAAGAAATGGGAGATGAGATCACTTTGTATAATTGATCTGATTAATTACATATTCCTCCTGAAGCCTAACGCACTGATGTCTGAAATCTTATGCTTTTTCCTTTTTAAGCATCTAGCTTTTAATTTCCTCCTTGACTTGAGTCTATTCTTTAGTTATGTGCTGACAAGTCCTCAAAATATTTGAAAGTCACTTTTTGTTGACATCACATCTTTTATCACTGTTCTCTGTTTTTGGAACATAAGTCCTAGTTCTTGGCATTAAAGGAAAGAATAAAGAAAGAAAAAGGAAAGACAGTAGTTAGGTTGGGTATCAATTTTTATTCCATTCATGTGCTCAGTGCGCTGAATTTTCTTGATATGAGTTCTTTCATCTGTCATGCCGATGTTATGAAAATCTTTAATGAATTGCTTAAATCATATGATATTGATGTTTGAGATTGTTTAAATTTTAAAAGCAGACAGGATCTATCTTTTGCAGGTTGTTTTTCCATACTACCAGCAACTGAAATTGTTCCTGGGGATATTGTGGAAATTTCTGGTAAGCAGTTTATGTAATGGTACAACTGATTTATTTAAAATATTATCCTGTAGGAATGAAAGTCACTATCTCTGTTTTGTCTGTGTATTCAAAAGTTGGGTGCAAAATTCCTGCTGATATGAGGATGATTGAGATGCTGAGTAACGAAGTACGTGTTGATCAGGCTATTCTTACAGGTATAACTGTTATATACATCATACACTGAATTGAAAGTTTAAATGTTTCCTATGTTATGTATTTCCACCAAAGAAGTGTAAGATTTACTTGCAGAATGATGTTGGGTATTATAGCCTATCATGATGGGATGATTTACTCTGTGCTTTCTAGATGAACAATAAATGGTTCTATAATTTCACGTTTTCTTGTTTGGAAACTATAAGTGGGCATTGTGTAGCTGTACAAGAACCAAGCAAGAAAAAAGGGAAAAACATCAAAATCATTTTCTGCATGCATCTTAAGGGGTCCGGAACAGTGCAGTTCCCTCCAGTTTTATTTTAGATTATAGATATAGACTTATTGATAGATGATAGATTCATCTTTATATACTTGGTGTTTGCTTATTTTCAAAATTTGTATTTAACATAATGCTGTCATTCTATACTTGACCCTCCTTATATGGGGGGACACTGACATTAGGTCCTTTGAATGGGAAGGAAGGATCTTGGATGCTATCTCATTGCCATTTAATTCTATCCTGACCAAGGCGTGCTTACTAGTTTAATGATTTTTTTTTTTATATTTGATGGTAGGTGAGAGCAACTCCGTGGAAAAAGAGCTTGAAATTACCACAGCAACAAAGGCTGTATATCAAGATAAAACAAATATATTGTTCTCGGTGAGAATAATGAATCCCTTGTCAAAACATGTTGCTGATAAACTGACTTGGACAATTTTATTTCATAATCACGTTTCATTTTGAATCCTATTGGTAATAATGTTCAAGGAGTGTCATTGCTGGATTATTTATCTGATACAATTCTTTGTACATGTAAAAGATTATGGTTGGTATTTGGTACTATTTATCAACAGATTTTATGGTATTTCTCTAGCTTTTCTGGTAACAAGTCAAGTGTTAGTTCTGGTAATTGTGAAAGTTGATGGTTATGAGATGGAGATAGGTTCATTGAAGTGGTCCATCTAAGTTTTTAGTGTATATAGGCAATTTTATCCCCAATGAGGTATGTTCAGTCAATTGATGATTTCAGTTGCTTTAGCTCTCCTTCTTTGCTGATTTCAGTTTTTCAATGTTGCTGAATTTTATGATTAACAGCTTTTGCTTTGAATTGTTTATTATTTTTGTAAGCACCTGTCTTATTACGTTATATTTTACTTGTATGTACCTTTTCCAATCCATCTATTGTGAATTTTATATTCCTCTATTCTTATTTATTTTAAGCTAATAACCTGATGCAGTCTCTGATATCCACAATGCCCTTTTTTACTGGTGCATCTTATGTTTCTATGCATGTCTATCATATAGATTTGGATTAACCAAGTTAGAAGCCTTCTTTTTAATAATTTTGGTCTTGGACGCTTCTTTTTCTTGCCAATTAGAAAGTTTTAATTTTTACTGTCAGGGAACTGTTGTGGTTGCTGGTAGGGCAAGAGCAATTGTGGTGGGAGTTGGTCATAACACTGCCATGGGTAGCATACGTGATTCAATGTTGCAAACAGAAGATGTAAGGATTCTGTTTTGCTCATTTAATGCTTTTCTGATGATGATATATTTTTATGCCTTTTTATCAGCTGCTTATGAATATTTTTCAGTTTGTGATCAGAGAACTAGCAGCCTTTTGACTTTGCTTATGAATCCAAAACAAAATAACGCAGTCACGTATGTGCATCTATGCTGGATTTTCTCTCTTCTACCACTAATAGAACGGAAAAGGCAGGTCTTGCATGGGACAAAAAATCAATGATATATAATTGTCTAACATTCAAGTTTAGTTTTGCTGCCTCTTGGTAATATGCATATCTTATTGGTATCGGTGTTTGCCTTCTATGAAGTAGGGGCTGTCTCATGCTGCAGATAGAGTATCAGGTGATCATCATGGATGTATGATTTAGGCTTTAGGAAACTTGGTTTTGTTTCCAATTAGTAATTATGGATGATAAATCAGTAATATCCATGGAATCAAAGCAAAGCTGGGCATACTTGTGGTAAAGTTCTCTAGGGTCGAAAGACCTGACTGATGGTGTGGAGATTTAATAATTGTGAAAGATGTTTGTTGTTGTGTAAAATTTGCAGTCATAATGTGGTTATTGGTGTGGTTGAGTTATTCATACAACTGAGAAAGGATGATATTTAGCTGGTCTAAATGCTCTAAGATCTAATTCTTGCCCAGGATATGTAGATAAGAAAAGCTAACCTGGACTTTCAAAATTGCATCACAGTGCTAATGCATCTAAATTATATTTTTGGTGCAGGAGGTGACTCCATTGAAGAAGAAGTTGGACGAATTTGGTACCTTTTTGGCCAAGGTGATTGCTAATTATATGCATTACTTATAGCGTTCAAATTTATAGGTTTAAATATTTCAAGTATCATGTTGCATATTTTATTCATTTTATAATTTATAATACTTGATCAGATAAATTACACTGACATTACTGCATTTCCAAATTAGCTTCCTGGTAAACTCAGTTGTTGTTACGGTTTCTTTTGGAATAGTGGGCCTGCATTTCATTGTCTGACATGAAGCCTTTCGTTTTCCTGAACTACAGCTGACTTAAAAAGGTGCAAGAAAATAAGTATAATTGATTCTGATATAAGCTGTAATATGGTGCTTCAAGTAATAAAATATATTGGAGAATTTGAGAAGCTTTTGTGAGTCAAAACTCTGGATTGCTTACCTGTCAAGTTCACTTTCTCTCATTTTTGGAGATTGACATGGTGCTTCCTAAATTTCTGTGTATTAGGTTATTGCAGGGATTTGCATATTGGTGTGGATTGTAAATATTGGACACTTTCGTGACCCTTCTCATGGGGGTTTCTTGCAGGGTGCTATTCATTATTTTAAGGTTTGTTATCCTACATGAGGATTTTTTCCTTTAGAAAACTTATGCAGTTTCATTGTGATGATTTCTACTTGCTCCGATATTCTTTTCTGTGTGTCTCCAGCAATTTGGTTCAACTCTTCATTATCCTGATAATACATTTTTTACTGTTTTACTTGAAATGCTTCATTAACTTATTCTATTCATATTCTTGCCAGATTGCTGTTGCTCTGGCAGTTGCAGCAATCCCAGAAGGGCTCCCTGCTGTAGTTACAACGTGAGTCTAAAATTATTCTTCATTCTTTCTTTGCACGGTAATGTTTTATGAGGTGGTTGTTATTTCATTATATATGAAGATATTTTGGCATGGGTGTTTGTATTGGATATGGATTTTCTCCCCTAGAACAACAATAATAGAGCCTTGTTCCACTAGATGCGGTTGGCTACATGGATTACACGTTGTCATTGTGCTCTATCATAGACCATATCCCTGGATAAATTATTAATCCAAAGATCTCTCTATAACCTCCTTGAGAATGCACTTCAGTCAAGTTGAAACAAATTTCCTAAGATTCTTCCATCAGATCATGCCTTCAAGACATTAATTTCTTTTCCAATGTGTAAAAGTTCCCCACCTAGTGGGATAAGACTTGTTGTTGTGTGCAAGAGTTCCCATAAAACACAATCTTAAGCTATAGCCTAATACCATTGGATATTCTTAAAAATGACGTGTAAAATATTGAAGCTAAATGTTTCAGCTTTTATCATTTAAATAGGTCTTGTTTCCTCTTGATTTTAGTGAAGGCTGTGCTGTATTCTATTTCCATCTGAGCACTAGTGGTAGTTTTCACTTGATTTTTGCATTGTTATTTGGACAGAAATTCTGGATTACTTGGTTCCTCGGATTTATAAAATGTCATTTAACATATATCCCCTGGGATGAAACGTTAAATTCTCTCCCTCTTTTATTGATTTGATTATTTATCATGTTATATCAGGTGTTTGGCTCTTGGAACAAAGCGGATGGCTAGGTTGAATGCTATCGTTCGATCTTTGCCCTCTGTGGAGACACTGGGCTGCACTACTGTAATATGCAGTGACAAAACTGGAACTTTGACCACCAATATGATGTCTGTAACAAAGGTGATCTTTTGTCGAGATTAAAACAATAAATTTCAATTCTCATCCACTTCATGTGGATTTTATATATCATCACAGTTGCTGATCTGTCGGTGTGATTTTGCTGTCCTTAATGGATATTTACTATCTCATCGATACCTATTTTCAATATTTTATTTCTGATGAGTCTAGATTTAGTGATACAGCACTCGTTTAAAATATTTAACTGACGACAAAAAATATAAAGCGCCGACGTAGGACATGTTGAGGAAGAAGGGAAAGTGGGGAGGGGGAATGGGGTAATAGAGCGAGAGAGGAGGAAGAGAGTTAAAAGAAAGCAGAGAGATAGAGGGAGCATGAGGGGATTAAAGAAGGTAAAGAAGTATATACTTCTAATATTCTATCCCTTTCATTGTCACTGCTTAAATACAATAAAAAGCTGTTTTAAAATGTTTTAGGTCTAAATAGCAAGCTCTGTAAGATGATTATTTAGGAGAACGCCCCTCCCCCCCCCCAAAAAAAAAATCTTTTTTTGCTTTCCATAATAGTTCAATATTTCTAGCAACGTTCACAGATAATTCCTTCACCTCATGATTCTCTGTATGCACAGATATGTGTGGTTCACTCTGCAAAACATAGTCCTGTTGTTGCTGAATACAGTGTTAGTGGAACAACATATGCGCCTGAAGGCATAATCTTTGACAGTTTGGGGATACAGGTGATATTCTTTATGATTCTCGGATTATTGCATCCATGAACTAGCAAAACACCCACCTAAATTCTCGAAAACATCTCACTAGCTAACTTGGAGAGAGGGGATCAAGGGACCCTGAGGCCACCCCTTAAATAAAGTCCATGCATCTGAGGATTCTTTGAGTTTATTTTTTTCTTTATGGTAAACATTTAATGCTGCGGTACTCTAAGTTTTGCATTGCTCATTACTACATCGGAAAACAGCATTTTCTAAAACATATAAGCCTGTAATACTTGGGAAAATATGGATTTGAGCCAGAAACTGTAAAAACTGGTGATCTTTTAGTTAAAATGATAAGAAAAAGGCTTGGATGGCCTCTGTTTCATCATTTCATATCAGTAATGGATATAGTGTCACAACTTTTTTTCTGTATTATTGCATGATTGATGTTGGCATAGGCATTAGGCCTTTTTGTATTGGTGTTGAAATTTTGTAACATTTAATGGTTTTACAGCTTGATGTTCCGGCTAGATTGTCATGTCTTCTTCATGCAGCAATGTGTTCTGCCCTTTGCAATGGGTCCACCCTACAGTATAACCATGATAAAGGAAAGTATGAAAAAATTGGGGAGTCGACTGAAGTGGCACTTCGTGTCCTGGCAGAAAAAGTTTGTATTTTCAAAATTTTTCCTGTGACTCTTGTTTATGTTAACAGTATGCTTGAAGCTACTTTAGATATCTTATTTGTTTCTTCTTTGGCCTTTGGTTTTTCAGGTTGGTCTACCTGGTTTTGATTCTATGCCATCTGCCCTGAACATGTTGAGTAAGCATGAACGGGCATCTTACTGTAATCATTATTGGGAGGAACAATTTAGAAAGGTATGCTTCGGCATGTTGGTCATCTTTTCTTTTCCATTAATATTCTTCTGTTAATATCTCATTGTACTCATACATATTTTAGGAAATTATGGACATAAAGCTTACCTCATTTCAACTATTTGTTATTTTGTCAATTTCCATGCTTTTTGATGATTTGCAGATAGATCTGTTGGATTTTTCTCGAGATAGAAAAATGATGAGTGTCCTTTGCAACCGAAATCAGCTTCATGTGTTGTTCTCCAAGGGTGCTCCGGAGAGTATCTTATCTAGATGCACAACCTTCATGTGCAATGACGATGGTTCCATTGTACCACTTACTGCTGATATTCGAGCTGAGCTGGACTCAAGGTTCCACAGGTTGCATTTTTATTTATCTTTATCCATGCTCTATTTTTTTAACTTCAATTTCTTTACCTTTATTCTTTTGGTGAATTCTAAATAGTGATAAAGAGACTTGTGAGCTTCTTAAGGCATTTTTGTCTCGGCTGAATAAGCTGTGAAAAGGGTGTCAGTCAACTGTAAGATAAATTTGTTGTGGCACATTGGCCTTGAAAATTAATGGAAAAGAATTTCAGATACTTGTATGAATTCTATAAATCGAATATAATCTTTATTATAATTGAACCCCTTCCCTCATTTCAATGGCTATTCTATTGGTAAGAAGACAGCTATTGTACACAAACTTTATGCCATCTTTTAGGATTGGTGGATCCTATCTTTACAGCACCAGAATATCAGCGTAATGAAATTTTGTTGCCTCCCTGGCTTCATCAGAAACTAATCTTAATGATATACCTTCTTTCATATCCACCTTGTTGTAATGTTTGCTGGGCACTCTATCATCAGAAACAAATGAAATACAATGGCTTTCTCCTAACTGCAGTGGGATTGGTCACCATAACTGGTAGACATGCTGCTTGCCTTCTTCAATCCCCCTGTTTATTCTCATGTGCTTCATAATGTACCCAGTGTTTGACCAGGCCAAATCAACAAAATTGAAATTCAATCGAAGTTTCTGGTTGAGTATATGATATATCAACATTAGCCCAAACTTAGAAATCGTAATATTGCAAGTAAAAGGAGTCACATAATTCAAGATGGTTGCAGCATCTTTGGGGTACATTATTAGTTAAGTCCCATTAGGCACAACATTATTAGGCATGTGCACAAAGATCAATCATTCAATAGATATTTGCTTATGATTTTGAACTTTAATGGGTACTGAAAAAAATTTCAAGTTTCATGGAAATGAAAGTTTGGCTTATTTGTTGCCACTAGGGGTGTGCAATGGGCTGGCCTGATGGTCAACCTGTAGCCCGCCCCATTTATTTTTAAATGGAACGGGCTAGCTGTACCCTACAAAATCCATGTAGGCCCACACTAAGCGAGTTGGGTCCAACCAGTGCCAGTTTGGGCAGGTATGGGCAAACCATTTATGCCATCAGATTTTTTAAAAAAAATGAAAAATCAGAGCACCATGGCGAACATATATGAGAAGAGGAGGGAGAAAAAAGATCAACCATATTTGAGATCTGAAGGAGATAAGGATAAAATCGACAGCGAGGCAGAGATCCAAACTGAACTTTGACAGACGGCAAGATGCATGATGAGAGGTGGAGAAGCTCAACTACTCAAGCACAAGTAGCAACGAAAGATGGCAAGATGCAAATGGAAAAGAAAAGGAAGAAGAGATACAGGTGCTTCAATGTTTGCTTGCTTCTACAAATGAAAAAAAGTGAAGAAGAGATGCGTGCTTGGCTGCTTCTGAAAGTGATGGGTGATTTTGGTAAAACAAAAAAAACTGATGGGTGAAGAAGAGGGATGGGATAAATTAAATTTGGAGCATATTGTGTCAATGAGATGACTGAATGTTGAATAAAAACATGGGAATTGAACAAGAGACATGTGGCTTCAAGCTAATAACTTTGCCATTAAACTAAGAGAAGAGTACAAGTACAAGCATAAAGTGGAAAATTATTGTGATATAAAATACATATAAACGGGCAGGCATGGGCAGGCCAAGGGCGTGCCCTCGGCCCGCCCGTTTAATGTAGTAGCCTGTTACAGGCTATTTTTGGGTTGGCTCAATGGGGGAAACTTTTTTCCCAAGCAGGTCGGCTGGGTTACAGGTTGCTTGCTCAGCCCTAGTCACTGCGTTCAACTCAATGAAACTAAATTTGTTTAAGCAGCAAATTAAGGTCCTTTCATTGCATACTTACATCTATCATGTCATAAAATTACTGTTCATGTGCTGCTTTTGATGTGTCATTTTTGTCCTTGAAGTTCTTGATACATTTTTTGTGCAATGTCTTGACTCATGTTCTTTATTCTGTCCTTTTGATACTTTTTTTTTCCCCTCCAGTTTTGCAGGAAAAGAAACGTTGAGATGCCTAGCTTTAGCCCTGAAATGGATGCCCTTGAGTCAACAACGTCTTTCCTATGATGATGAGAAGGATCTTACATTTATTGGGTTGGTATGCTTTCGTTTCAAAGTAGAATGCAATGTTCAAATATTGTTTAAGTTGGCCTATCCTTAATGATTAATGCTTTTTTGGTTGGTTTATTTTGTTTTGAACAATTATACTAGGACATTTGTTAGAGATTATAATAAGATCAAGCGTAGACCTTTACTTAAGTTTCAACTTCAGACTTGGGATGATGCTTGACATGGTATCGTAGCCTTTAAAACGAGGGATCAAGACTCTTAATCAAGTTTCAGCGTGAGATATGATAGGCTCTTACTTCATGAACACATCAAACCTACAAAGGCTTTCATTAGAGAAGCTATGATAGAGAATATAAAAACAATCATAGGCCTTTACTTAATATCCTGAGATTTTAACTTGAAATGGTTCTTGACAACTTCTAATGAACCTGTCTACCCTTCCTGCCAGTCTATTCTTATTTATGGCAATATATTTTATAGGCAATAGCTATTTACGGTGTAAGCAGTAACTGATGCAAGACACAAACTCAGACATTATCGTTGTTGCTGGCCTTATAAGATAATACATGTTTTGGCTATTGACAAAAGCGTACACTGAAGCTAAGGAGCGATTACAGCGTGGAATAAACTCAGGCTTGTGAACTTTACATAACTCAATACCATGGATGCAGAAGTTGGCACTCAATTAAGAATGCGATGTTTATACACTTGAAATTGGACCTGAACGCATAATATGTCTTAGATAGGTAGATTGAGAGAGAGGAGATTTTCTTTTCTTCCTCTAAGTAAAAGATTAGATGTTTTAGACTCAAGCCACTACTTAATGCACTCGTATTATGTTGATTTTCTTCAACTTTATTTCACATGTGGAACTCAGTTGTTGCTGATGCTAGTTTTCTGCATGAAAATATTCAATTTCATTAGTTCACTTACGCATGCTTCTTCTACTTTATCATTTCAGAGTCACTCTTTTAAGCTTTTATCTATCATGTAGGTTGGAATGCATGATCCCCCAAGAGATGAAGTAAGAAATGCAATGCTTTCATGCATGACTGCTGGCATACGTGTTATAGTTGTTACAGGGGATAACAAGGTGATCAAATTTTTGTGAACGTTTTTGTTAACTTTTAGCATTCAGCCTTCAATCTCTATTCATGTGTAAAATTAATTTTATTGTTTAAATTAGTCCACTGCTGAGTCACTTTGCCGCAAGATAGGGGCTTTTGACCACGTCTTGGAATTTAATGAACATGCCTATACTGCTTCTGAGTTTGAAGAACTTCCAGCTATGCAGCGAACTCTTGCTTTGCAACGTATGGCTCTTTTTGCCAGGTAAATAGGATTTTACCTATCATGATCTGTAGTAGATATTTGAAATTCGTGTATTTGTATTAGACCAACAAAAGCATATCATATTATTGTTTCTTTGCTTTAGAATTAATTGTAAAAGTTGCATTTCTTCATTTTATTCTAGGGTTGAGCCATCTCATAAAAGGATGCTGGTTGAAGCATTGCAGCACCAGAATGAAGTGGTATGGTTAAAATAAAAAGTTTTTGTTTGTTATTGTAACAGTACTTTTTTTTTTTATCTAGTTATATAGAAAGTGAAAATGATGTTAGCGATAACTATTTTCTTGGCTGCAATCAGAATTTAGGTACGTTAGTGGTATTACTTTTCCATGAATCTGTGAATCATTGTTGGATCAATAATTTAGGTTGCTATGACTGGTGACGGTGTCAATGATGCACCTGCACTGAAGAAGGCAGACATAGGAATCGCTATGGGTTCAGGTACAGCTGTTGCCAAGGTATCATCGACTGCCAATATTATTGTTCCCATTTTTTATTCCTGGCTAGTAACATTCTTACGCCGTAGCTGCTTAATTTTTTTTTTTTATTGTTTTGTTTTCCCTGTTATTGTTAGGCATGTTAATAAAGTCAACCATGAGCATTCACTTATAGCTTTCTGTTTTCTCTTTCACAGTGTTGGATTTCTTTATCCAAATAGTCATTATTTTAACCCGTCATCTTCATCTCCCATTTCCTAATTAAAATTGAATTTCAACATAAGTTTTGGTCAGATTGTGTTATGTCCTACCTTAGGCCGAATGGGTTTTCTTGGAGGTGTTTGAGATGTTAATACTAATAGAATATAGACAAAATGCTATTTGTAAAATAATCATTGGTCTTTACTTGACAACTTAAGCTTTCAAGTTGGAAGTGTTCATTCACATCTATTTACTCTAGTTTCATCTCGTTGAGCTATCCAAATAAGGTACCGCAATTTCTCTAAAATGCATTAGTCTTGTGGTTTTCTAGCTCGGGGAAAGACATGAACCAGAAAATGAATCCAAGCTAAATTAGACTTGCGGTTCAATGAACATTTCCAGGATTTTCTTTCCTATTGATTCTTGAAGTAATTCACTTCCTAGAGGAGCCTCATAATAACCTTGTTTTATCATATCCACTTAACAGTCATCTCCATGTTATTTTTTTGGTAACTTATTATTCCTGAGCAACGTTGTGCCATATGTATATCTCATTCTTACGCTTCATTCTGTTATCAGAGTGCTTCAGACATGGTACTGGCTGATGATAACTTTGCTACAATTGTTGCGGTATGCTTGCATGTCTTTGTTCTTGTCAAGCTTCCTTTGTTCTTTTAAAGTCATCTTTCTTTTAAGTGAGAGGAAAATAATCACCTAGGTTATTTGTAGGCTGTGGCAGAGGGAAGGGCCATATACAACAACACAAAGCAGTTCATTAGATACATGATCTCTTCTAATATTGGTGAAGTGGTCTGTATATTTGTGGCAGCTGTGCTTGGAATTCCTGATACCCTTGCCCCTGTGAGTATCTGACTTGCACCTAGTTGGCATCATATCCTGTTGATTTCTCAAGTTTCTGAATTTTGGAGCTTATGATTTATATCTGTCACTGACTCGTTAAGTGTAGCTGATGGCTGATAGTATATTATCTTATAAAATGAAGTAGGACAGCAAAATTTGTCATCAAATGAAAATTACTCGCATAATATGGATACAGTTTTGTATTACAGAGGAGCACTGCTTTTAAATTCCTTTTTATCCTGTAATTTATACCAGGTCCAGCTGCTTTGGGTCAATTTGGTTACTGACGGTTTGCCTGCCACTGCTATTGGTTTTAATAAGCCAGATTCTGATGTAATGAAGGCCAAACCTCGTAAGGTACTGAGGTTGCACTTGAATATTAAGCTGCTATCTGATTTCACCATTCAAGATAAATAGTTTATTATACATGCATGATTTTGTTTTTAAGCTGGGTTTCTGTTACTATTATGCGATGCATTTAGGTTTTTTTTGTAAGTGTAACCATGTCACAAGTCTTGCAATATATTAGTTTTACTTTCTTAATGCTATATTGTGAAACTTTAACTCATTATGAATGTACAGGTGAATGAAGCAGTGGTTACGGGGTGGCTGTTCTTCCGTTATCTAGTAATTGGAGGTGAGCGCTGCTGTCATATACATCTTAGCACTGCTGTCATATACATCTTAGTCTGTTCTTTATATCTTAGCTTGTTATATATATCTTAGCTAGTTATATATCTTTTATCCTAATCCTCTGTAGTATGAGCTTCTTTCTTCCTTCCAACAAGTTTTTTGTTATATTTTAAAAATACTTAAATTAAAAACTAAAAACATATATTAAAAAAAAATTAATACCTTTTGCTTTGTATGTCACTGAAGAAGCATCAATACTTGCTTTCTCCACGCATATCTGTATCAGGATCCATATCAGATACTAGCCCACTATGTCTGGCCCTATGTAATATCAAAAGGGATTGGGATAGAATAGATTGCTTAGAGGAAAAACAATTGAAACTTGAAATGCATTTAAATGTAAAAATATATTTTAAATGCTCAAAACGCTCAAATAAAGGCTTTAAAAAGACTAGAACTTGTCAAAACGTTTGGGTATTAAATTTTAAATAATGAATATTGAATACTTACACAGGGGTATCAAATCTATTGATATTTATTATTTTTCCATATAGCCAAATAATTGCCTAATAATTTATTACTCCTTTTGGTCCTAAATATAAAACTTTGTTAGTATGTACTAATCGGGTTTTATATTTAGGATCAAAGGAAGTAATAACAAGCTATCAAAACCATACCTTTGTTTTTCAAATAAATGCCTTATTCCTGTGTCAGCATCGAGGCATAATGCATATGCTTCATACATCCATCACGGTAGTTTTCCGCAGCAACCTCAAGTTTCTTACAACTTGCTCAGATGGGAACGAGAAGCTGCATATACTAGTTTTACATAGTTATGGAAGTTTGTCAGATTAAAATCTTCTTGAGTTGTCATCAGTTTGTAAAATCTTCATGATGGTTTGTGTGGGGATTCAAATTTGTCAGTCATGATCCACTATCCTGTGAGCCATCATTAGCCTGAGAATCTCAGTCTGTTTCTACGGAGATAATGCATCCTTCTTTATGGATCACATTGCCAGAATATCACATAATTTTTCTTGGTTCAACGGAGAAGAGTACCAGTGAACATGTGACTTGATTGGTGATACTAGACTGCTCTCACCATCAAGCCAAATTTTATAAGCACATTTAGATGCCAAAATTAAGCTGGCCGTAATAACTTGCAAAGCAGAAGGAATTAGGCTAGGAATTTTTCAGTTTATTAAGGAAGTTCTTGTATTATAACAATACCAATGTGGACCTGAGACTGGGTTATATTCTTCAACCAGTCAAACATTTCTTAGAGTATCAATCGATCCTTTTTACCTGCGGCCTCCTAGCTTGCTTAGCCGCTCTTCTTCTTCTGTCCACCCACAATGGGACTTCTTTCTTTACCAGCTCTATAAGCTTCATGCTTAGATCATCAAGGCGTGTCAGCCTTAACGTCCTAACTAACTAGAAATATAGTCACAAATTATCAAACCTATTTTACATTTCCTCTAGAAAAGATTGCTAGATATGTGGGTCTTACTGTATTCATTGTGCTTAAAAGGTTCTGTAAGAAACCTTGAATGGATTTATGCCTGGGTCATAATTATTTTTTGTGCTTGATGCAGCTTATGTCGGTCTTGCTACCATTGCTGGTTTTATTTGGTGGTTTGTCTACTCTGACAGCGGCCCAAAACTACCCTATACTGAATTGGTAAAATTTTACTGCTTCAATTGTAGTTGGGCTTTCTTGACAATTAGACGCTCAGAACACATGAAATGCTAGTATGAGCTTAGCAATTCTTTTATACTTTGCATTTGAGTAAATTTGAATTAAGAAACATGCACTACGAGGATTAACTTGAGCAGAGGCTACTCCATGGCATAAGTTGAGTTTCTGATGGAAACTATGGTAGCATGCCTAGTCCCACATTTAGCGAGGATGCTCTATGGGGTTATTAATCTTTGAATTTCTTTCTCAAACCCTTGTGATTCTGTCAATGAACTTGGTTGTACTTACTACACAGATAAATGTTATTTTCTGTTCTCATTTAATGATTACATCTCACTAATTCTTATCTTGGATTTTTTTTCCTTGCTTCCAGATGAATTTTGATACTTGCCCAACAAGGCAGACAACCTACCCGTGCAGTATATTTGATGATCGACACCCATCTACTGTAGCAATGACTGTGCTTGTCGTTGTTGAGATGTTCAATGCTTTGAACAATCTTAGCGAGAATCAATCTCTTTTGTGAGTAATTTTATGAGATCTGGCTTCACTTTCAGTTCTTTATTCCTTTATGCACATTTTAATGTGAGGACTATAGAAACTAATGAGAAGCATGTGTCATATCTCAGTTAAACTATGAATTATTAGCTGGGGGTTGAAATGCCAGAACTTGTACTGTAACAGTCTTTACTTGTCTTACTCAGGGTTATCCCTCCATGGAGTAACTTATGGCTTGTTGGTTCAATAATTTTTACTATGCTTCTTCACATGCTTATTCTGTATGTGCATCCTCTATCCGTTCTATTCTCTGTAAGTACTTTCTTGTAGCTGTGACCATTTCTATTCTTCCTGAAGCATTAGCTTGCCTTTCTGTTACGTTCATAAGGCATTCTGAATTGCAATCATTATTCGGCTGCAGGTAACCCCATTATCCTGGGATGACTGGTTGATTGTCCTGTATCTTTCGTTACCGGTATGTAGCTTTTTTTATTTCCCCGCAGCTTCTTCCTCCTCCCCTTCTGATATTTGGGTTACTTTCTTTAAATTTTGAGTTCATGGTGTAATATGTTTCATCATTCCTGAAACAAAGTTTCTCAATCTGAGAGCGTCAACAATGTTCAGGTTGCTCTCATCTATGGAAATTTTGAAAATGCCATTACATCTTAGAAACACATTTTTGTAATTGATCCACATAACACATGACTTGGTGTAAATAGCTGTGTTGACTGACTTGAATAGTTTAAAAATTAGTTTTTCATATGGAATTAATGGTTTGAGCATTGCAGAACTAATTTGTCATGCTAAATTCCTCAAAGATGAGGTTTATCTGAGACATCAATAGTTTCCTTAGAGCAATTAGATTTGATTTTGAATTATCATCTTCCTCTGTGCAATTAGAAGATGAGGTTCAAAATTTCAATTTGAGTTTGAGGAGGGAAGGTGACAGTTTAACTCGATCTTTTATACCATTGAACATGCTAGTAAATGTCATTTTTGTTGTCCAGGTTATATTCATCGATGAGGTGTTAAAGTTATTCTCCAGGCGTCCCATTGGTAAAATCTTTATTCCATCTTGTCAAATTTCAGCTCAACTTACGATCTTAGTATTTCTGTATGGTGTCTTGAACATGACAAATATTTCTAATTGATTTTAGGCCTGAGGTTCAGATTATGGTTCAGGAGGCCTGATTTACTTCCAAAAAGAGAATTGCGTGATAAGTAAAACTCAGTATTACATGTGTAAATACTTTGCTTATTCACTGGGCTATACTTGATGGGGATTTAAATCATCCACCTCTATTTATCTGCATAGCGGTCCAGGAGTTCCAAAAGGTACCGGCATAGAGACAGTATAACTTCGGTTTTGTTGTATTATCTGTAACTCTTTGTCCGGAAAATGCCATGTGGTGGACAGGGAAAAAAATAGTGACTGGAGGTTGTTATACCTTTATTTTGTTCTTTTGGAGAAAGGACGTACCTCAAATATACACATGGCTCCATGTTTTGAGGACTATAAGTTGGAAAGGTACATTATGTCATTTGTATACCTTAAAAGACGTTATCTTATGAATTATGTCTCGCTAAAATGGGTGTCAGGGGGGTGGGGGGAGATACTTGGAAGAATTCTGCACGGAACTACAGCTTCTTGTTTACTTTTGTCCACTTGTTCTTTGCATCAGCTGTTAAATTACATAGGATGTACCTTTTGAACTTGATAATTCTGAGAATGAATTATAAATGATTGTTTTAAGATGTTTGGACAGTGATAATACGTGCTGAATAAAATTTAGGCTCCTCCCAGAGGATTAAGCCTCTTTGATATTTTGCCAAGGCTATATATCATTGGTGCCCAAGAGAGTTCTTCGGTAGAGACGCTTCGAACTTGTTTCATTTTTGTAGCCAAGTGCTCCATAGTAAATGGGTGCTCATACTACAATACTTATTTAGAACTCACCAATTTTGCAGTCCAATAGGTTATTCTACCCTTTGTGATGTTGCTTGATTATCTCTGGCCATGTAAATTTTTCTTCCACTTTATCTTTGAATTAAATAAGAAAAATTTGATAAAATTGGTGCATTGATTGTGGATGTCGATTCCTAATATTCGTACTTGAAAACACCAATGGTACTTGAAATCTTTCTTCTATTTGAGACAAAGCGGGCAATTCTTACAATGGAGATTTGATACTTAGTTTATCACGTGAATTGATACTTGATACTTAGTTTACCACGCAATGAGAAACTACAGTTTAAATTGAACCCTTGGCACTAAATGTGCTCCATGTGAACCTTTTGTTAAGTGAGCTTCACAAGCTACCAGGGAGCATGTGTAATATGTGGTCAGTTTGTAATTCAATAAGCCTTATTGACAATATCTTACATCTATGAAACCTAAGCCACGACTTGCACCCAAATGCTGAAAACGCAACAGGAAGTACACACAGCATTCTTTCCTCCTCCCACCTCGACAAAGTCCGCTAGTTACAAGTGCGTCCCATTATTATTATTATTATTATTTTTGGGATAAAAAAAGGGAGAATTGAGAAAAAAATTCTTCATTAGAGAATTAATTATAAAATGGGATCTTTCAAACATATGCAACTGAACTTTCACGTTATGTGCAAATGAGTTTCCATATATGCAACTGAATTCCCATATGTACAACTGAGTAAGTCTTATTTTCCAATTAATTCCTCAATGAAGATTTTTTTTCCCAATTTTCCCATAAAACAGTGGAATATCATTAAAAGAAAAGGGACAATGTACGTTAGTGACATGAAAATACAAAAGTTGGATAATAGGACTCTTCCAACTTGGGTTTTAAAACTCAGAACACTTAAATTGTGCCACCTGACAACTACACTGGAATGAGCAGACATCAGTTCAAGTATCTACATTGGTTAAAACCCTCCACCGTGATCTCGATGAATAAATTATAAGAACGGAAGATATGTTTGTCTTTTCCTTCATTGTATGGAACTTAAAATGACGCATGAAATTGTTCAGCGATGAGTAGAAAATGAAAACGAAAATAAGAGGAGGTAAAGAAGAGATGACGGATGAAGCAAAAACTTAAAATTCAATCATCCATTAATATATTAATGAAAATGTAACTACTGTTATTTTATTATTTAGTATTATTTATTGATTATTGATGTGATTATTAGTTTATTTGTTAATTTAATGTGATATGGAAAAAGTTTTAGAGCGAGAAGCTTGTCCTATGGATAGAAAAATATATGAAAAGAATGCAGCGTTTAGTGAAATTTGACTGGCTGCTGGACTTTTTCATTCTCTTGTTCAAATCAGAAGGGCCGACGCTCTTGAATGAAATGAGAAGTGTTGGTTCCGATTATAAAGGGTTACGGTGTCAGTCTGAACTTGTTTCATGCATGCTTCGTAACTTGTGCTGCGACTGCAAGTGCGAGTCACTCTCCAGCCCATGATTAATGATGTCTGTGGATGACAATAGTTATTAATATGTGATTAACTATATATTAACCATCAATGAGATTTGAATGGAGCGAAAAGACTAGTCTTTTACCGTATAGTAAATCAAAGTTTGAATTCACACAAAAAAAAATTGATTAATTTAATATCCGATCTTACTTCAAATAAGTTAATCTTTTATAGAAGGACATGAGTTTAACAAGAGAGAAACGTGTGCTTGTACGTGAAAGGATCATGACCTGACTCAAATCTTTATTAGTTTGGGTTTTGAAGAGAATTCTCAATTAGGAGGCAGATTCAAGATGAATAGTATTATTAAAAATAATTGGTTCATTGAGGTGGATTTCAAATATTTTGTAAGTTCAAAATTCTGACACGCACCATCAAAGCGCAACCTAATGTATAAAACTCTTACTAGATAAAGTTTATTCCTGCACAAAGAGGCTCCTTTTACTATACACTATAATTTGTGGGTCACACTGTTATTTAAAAAAAAAGAAAACAATTGCATGTGAAACTTTCGATTTCCAAACCTCTCAACCACCCTCTCGAAAGTTTCTAAATCATCACCATCCTATCATAGGATATTGCAATTAAATACTTAACGAGTGTTTAAATTAATTTATTTTAAATGATTTTATTGTAGAATTTCATATAAATATTTAAAAAAAAGAATTATCTCGACATGTGCAATTGAGGTTCTTGGGGATTTCCGGAAGAAGCACTTAACGCAGGGCATAAACGCGCACCCACAAGTAACATTTTTCTTGTTTTTCAATAAACACTCCTATATATAACATTTTACTCATCGCCATGCCACGCCGCAATTATAAAAGATGTAATTATTCCATGTTTCTCATGTTAGTATCCGCATTTGCCCCACCAATTAAGTCATGAAAAATTTATAATAAAAATATTTTCATTCTTTATTTCCAAATATGACCTAGACACATTTTTAATTAAAAAAATATCTAATATAGAATCTTTGGAACAACTGCTTCTTGAATGATTGTTTTTTTTTTAATCGAATGTTGATACTGAATCACTGATATGGATGATTCTGGTTGTTGCAGACTTGCAGCAGTTGATTTAATTTATGTTGAAATTATAAAATATTCATATTTAAAAATTAAAATTGTAAATTATGGGAAGCAAATTCATCGGAGTAGCTTCGTTTCTCTCCCAGCTACACCATATCTCATTATCTCTTATCTTTCCCAGTTGAATGCGTCAGCACACCGATATCAGAAGAATCTAAAGCAGGCAAGAAGAAGAAGAAGAATACAAAATTGTAACTTTCACAAAAGCAAAAAAGAACAAGAGAGAATCAGATCGAATTCAAACCACAAATTTAAAAGAATCTAACACTACTACCATCAATACATGGGAGAGAACAAAGATGAAAAAAAATTTTTACAGTCTCACAAATATCTCTCCCCATCCATCAACCTCATTTTGCACTGAGGTCAGAATCTTTAATCTTTTTTGTTTTTCCTTTGGCCTGAAAGAGAGGTTCAGGCTAAGAATCAGGTAGTTCAGAAAGCTACAGTTCTCTTTCTCACAGCATAGCTTTTACTTCTTGGGTACGTATCTGGAATACCATTATCACCACCATCTGAAAATTCGTAAGGCTTTTCTTCGTCAATTTTCGCCATCCCTACGCTGGTGGATTTGGGTAATCCTTTTGATCCCACAGGCTGGTGGTGCCGTGCCGTGGCATGGTGGTGCTGCTTCAGCACCAAATCCATGTCAATTCTATCGACCAAAGTCCTCGCCGACGCCGCTCTCATGAGCTCTGCGAAATCCTCGCCGTCGTCAGACCTCGAGGTATTGAGACTGTAACTTCTGGGAAAGGCCGCGACAGGGCTACTGTAGTTAATATTATGACCGCACTTGGTTATGCTTCGCACGTAGAAATCTCGCGCTCTTCCCAGCGCTCTGATCGGTGAAGTAATGAACCTCAAGAACGCGCTCTGGCTCTGTCCATTGCTGCTCATCTTCACGCCAGCAAGGTGTTCGACAAAATCTCTCTCTGTAAATTTCTCGGAGAAGAAGAGGAGGAGGAAGGAAGCAGTTGATTTTGGGCGTAGATTGTTGAAGGGATCAGTGTGATGTGAGTGGAGAAGAAGAATGGGAAATTGGAGGAGAAGGTGGGAGAGAGGAGGGTGGTTTTGTAGGGGCCAGAGAGGAAGGAGAAGTCTTCGATTGGTAGGGACGAGGACGAAAAGAAGGGGTGTGTGAAACTGTGAGCAATGAAGAAGAAGGACTTTTTCGTAGCCCACGGGATTTGGAAAATGAAGATAAGTACGCAGAGTGTGGCAACGTGTTGGCCTATATTCCTTTTTTTAAGTTATGATTGCTATCCAAATTTGAATATTTTTGCTGCCAAAAACAACAACGAGGACAACAACTAGGAAGCTGGATTACATGGACTCTTCTAATTTCAACTTTTCTTTTGACTTTCCGTTAATTAATGTGATTTTTATAGTACTGATAAAGTTTGCTTCCGTTCTAATTTCCTTAACTATGCCGTCGTCCCGGGGTAGTTCGATTTGAAGGACAATTCTGATGAGGCTTACGTGTAATCTACCCTCCTCAAATGATTTGGGATTCACAAACACTTT